>OZ020254.1:6629249-6792724 GCA_963971285.1 Astropecten irregularis
GAGTGTAAACACTGGGTATCCATGCAGTCATTGAAAGAGCCAGAGTGATGTGCTCTGCCTCAAATAGCCCACTCACCTCCCCCCACCCCCATGCACACATGCTAATATTATATTAACATATAGCGCCACCTTGTTCCTTTGCATCTTTTGTTGGGACTCAGTCATCCGGTGATGCCAAACAGCTATATGGAAATAATTATTGTTAGCTGCTAGTCAATGAAAGCAGTGTGAGTGCCTTTTTTTAACAAGCAGATCGGCGATTCATATCGACAGTTGTTGTTCTGTATAGGGGCGGCTGATCTATAGCCTGCTTTGTACTTTTGTAGAAATCAAAGCTTGGGAAAGTCTAAAGAATCGATGACGCCATCTTCCAAAAATTTATATCCACGAAGTGATTGTGGTGTGAGCTTGCGAAGGGCACGTACAGGGTCTCACAAAATAATAACAATGGTTTTTGTTTGATTTCCAATTGCATTATGCACAATAAAATTATGATTATTAGATTTTGACCTCAGTCGGCCAACTGAGCCCGCATTACAGGTCTATACTACCGCCCGTTTAACTTCAGAGTTAATTTGAATGCTAAAATTAATGTTTGCAAGTTTTAATTCAAATGTGTAGGCCACTGTGTTTTAGCTAGTGATTCCAGCCAGTGCCATGATTACAGAAAAACATCAAGAATCTCCCTACTCCCCTCCCCCTCCTCGAAAGCAGGCCGGGTCAATGACCTCTTATTTAGCATCGTAGTTAGCTATCTGTGGTGCTTCAGTCATTTTTATGTGATACTCATTCTATTACTTAAAATGGATACTTCATGCAACTGGTGTATTTGGTTTTTTCTTCTTCGTCACCCCATTTTATTTAATGATTCATCGAGCTGGTTTAGGGGGTCGTGAACAAAGAACAAATAAAACCTTTCTATTCAAAATGTATTATTTATTTGTGGTAATTGATCATTCGTTTTCAGTTTCGCGAGTTTGCCTGTATTCTCACATTTCGCATGATAGCAAGCTTGTAAACAGCTACACGTGTATAGGCATTACGTACACAATCTCGTGATTCTCAGAACTCAACTTGAGACCAAGATTCTTGATATCCAGTGCGGTGATCAGGACGCAACGTAATATCTTCATTTGCTGACGCGGTGAACACCTATTATTATCTGCAGCCTCCAACTAGCTCGGGAGCCGCTTGGCCATTGTGTGTATACATTATACTTGTATAAAAAAAAAAGAGAAACGACGAGAAAAATTGACCAGTTGTGAAGTTTTGTCCTGTAGTGTGTAGTTGGGCTCACAATATAAATGGCGTGTATTGTAACCAACAAAAGACGGTCGTAGCAAGTATATAGCTCCGGAAGCTGCCACTGTGAAAGACGTTCGGTGCCGTGGAACAACCGTATAATGTTACTTGGCTTAACAACTGATGAAGAGGTGTCTCTCATTGTGTATTATAGCCAAGCGATTTCTGTTACCCTAATCGTAGATGGATGTGTATCATAACTTCACCAGGTCTGCACTCTCCGAATACCACGGTATTCCATGTCGGTCTAGATCCAATGTGCCACTTATCAGGAAACATTTTCCGTGAAGTTCACCGGGGGTAAACGGGGGTGGAGCGCGGCTTGAACAGGTTGAGGGAAAGTATCGACGCTTGGTTCAGGAGGTGTTTTTTTTTCACAGAGCCAGATCAGAGACGACGGGAGCACAGTCATCCACGAGGCAGATAACGTATAAAAGGGGGTCACTTGCAGTCCGCGCCGTTCCCTAGGACTAATGCAATTCTGGACACGTACGGCAGCCCTGCATGTGTTCTCACGCACAGGTGTGTAAATGTCGCCCTATACACACTGCCGGTTTTTATTTGCTGGAAACGGAGATATTAATTCAGACGGTGGCCCTTTGACATACCGGCTCCGATTTTTTCTTTTAGGTTCTCCCAGAAAGAAGCCGACTTTATAAATACGATATACCTTCACGACAACGCGAGGAGAGCTGTGGATCACCTCCATGTGTGAATGGACTGTGAATGAGGCATGATTTTTCCTGTAATGGGTTTGGGTGAATGTTGGTTCTCCAAGACTCAACGGTCTAGTAAGTCTGAGGAAACGTGTACATCTTACAGTTCTCTTGCCGTTGCTAGGTGAATCAGCTGAACTTACTGTGGTTACCATGGAGCTTCACAACGACCAAACGAAAATAATTGAGCACACTGTGTGCGCCTAGAGACAAACACAATCATTACAACCAAGTGTCTTGTTGGATTTCAATACTGGTTATTAAGATAATGTGTATACGTTCAGTGAGGATGCACAAGAACGCATGATGGATATCAGTACCGGGTGAGTACCATTTACACTTTGCTTTATAACTGATGTTAGTCCGCCTTGGTATGCTTTCTCATGTTAACTGATTCGGTTATATCCTAATATTATGGTACCACCTCCAAGGCTCCAAGACCTCAATACAAGTGATAAACTGCTGTAAACTGCTCATCAGCCAAAATAATGCCCGTACAAATTTAATCATGCTTTGATGAGTTAGGATGGCATGACGAGTTTCGATCATAGCCAGGACTTCTTTGACAAAAGACGACCTATCAATTTGGACAGCTATTAATGGACTTAATTTCTTGGAGATTCCAAACTCCAAAGTATGATTTCTTCATATGTTCTTGTCGTATAATCTTGTCATTTATATAAGATAAATTGGAAAGCTGTACCCACAGCCTCCTTTAATGATCATCTTTGACTGCTTTATGTTATCATGGTAGGAAAAGGAAACAAGAAATACACCTTTAACTTACAAATCGTACTTTGACAACCTTCATAGTTCAATCACATTAAATACGTTTTGTAACATACTACGAGAGTTCTAATCGCAGTCTGTCATCCTTCCTCCATGGTCATACTACGGTAGTTCGTGAACCAACTTGATATCGAATGAACGACAAAACGAACATGAGTGTAATGGCTGTGAACTATGCATACATGCAATAATGGTGCGTGCTATAATTCCTGAGATTTGTTATGTGTCACACGATACTCGAATGACTATTCTAGTTTCCCACCGCCAACATTACCCGGCTTCTTCTTACTACGTGCACGTTTGACTTATTGGCGTTTGTAGTATTCACTTGTGGTGTTACAGGGAAACATGTTTTACTTGTTCACGCTTAACCGAGCAGGCATAAAAGAGAGTCACAAGACATGTGTATAGGTGAACGGCCGACTTGGGCCGCATAAAGGGAATGTCTCATATAAGTGCTAGGAAGTGATTTAAAAGTGTATACATGGGCCTAGTCCTTTCTCAAAGCTCGGCTCAGGCTCAGGCTCCATTTCGTGAATCCATTTTCAACTAACGGGTATCAAAATAGAGGCTTTTGGCTGCGGATCGGAAGTAGATTCTCTGGTTTAAAAAAGTAAACAGAGCTTCAGCTTCAATGAAACGCCACAACCTGTATCTTCAGCATTATCGGATGACAGAGACGAAGCCGGAGCCTGAGCTGAATCCGAGCTTTGAGAAATGCCCCTGATGTGACCGTCATAACGTGAGGACAAGGTTTGGGCATGGATTGTCTGAATGTACCCCCCCCCCCCCTAAAAAAAAATACCAGAGTAAAAAAAATATTCAATGATGCAATGAAACGGAATAATAACACATGTACATCTAACGGCACTAACGTCATAACATGCTGCAGCTAGCTCTGAGGGCGATGGCTGTTTAATAATGTACGGAGCCCTGGAAGTGCCAGCCGATCTGGTAGAATTCTGAGCGTGGCGTCGTGACTCCCTTCCGGCCATTGTTTCTATATCAGATTATTATGGGGTTACAGTGGATGTATGATCTTTATCCAAACATAATGTATTTATGAACGTTCGGAGGGACTTGGTAAATTTATAAAAACGGAATTGCCATGGCGCTTTTTATACCCAACCCTCAAGTTATGGGACCAATGTAACAAGATCCGATACCAGTAGTGTAGACACGTCCTCAGACCTGGGGGGGGGGGGTTGATCGTGTAGCTGGGTCGTTCTTCCATTTACGTTTGTGCACAAAATAATTTTTTATATATATAAAAATTGAAAACCTGGGGGGGTTGCAACCCCCCCTAGCCCCCCCGGGATCTACGCCCATGTCCAATACAGATAGCTTGGGACTGTGAAGTCATGTACATTTTCGGCATCACATTTCCTGAATTTGGTAGTCGTGGTGTATCATAAAAAAGCCACAAAGTGTTGGAATGATTATGAATTGAAATCAGATTTCTTGGCCCGCACAAGAAAAGAAAAACCCACACAAAAAAAAAACAAATTCTGTGAAGCTTGTGGTTGTTTTCTGCCGACGAGGTGTTCAAGTTGCTGCAGTTTTTCTACATTATTGAGCTCTCGCTTAGAAGATAAAAAAGAAAAATTGTGATATGAGTGGCACGCCTTTAAGCCTATGTATACCAGCATATTTGGCCCCATTCAACGCACGGTGTTCAATTTTCTCAATGCTGGCGTGACAACATTTGGTTCTTGAACTCATATTTGCAATAAACGGGTCTTAAAAAATAATGGCGTGTCGTGACATAAACTCTATGGGGAGAATATAAAGTCGATTCTTTTTCCCCCTTTTGTCATATAGTCATAGTGTATTGTTATTAATAAATGATATACCGCCACTGGCAAGAAACGATAAGTCACAAGGCACAAAGGACTGAAATGCGATTGTGGAATTCATTCGTCTTCTTGTTGCTGGTATTTTAGTGCAACACTGGGGCGAGTATAGGTCCACCATACATGCCTTGTTGTACAAAATGGGTCAGACACAAAACCAGAAAGAATGAAAATTGGATTGTGAAGAACAGGTGTTGATCACGTGTTTCTGGTCCTATTATTTAGCCCTCTGTATGACAAGTTCATATAAAGCTTATACAAATATCTTCTCTCTGTTCTCTTTTCTTTCTTTTTTCCCAACAAAGTTGAGGCTTTTCTCAATTTGCATTGAGCGAGACTATTATATTTTGTCAGTGATATTAAATAAGACGATAAAACAGTCACTCATGGTATGACCTATCATGAAACATGTGAATGTCGTTCAACTGGTTTGACCCGTACTTTATGGTGATTGGGCATTTATAAAGCATCATATACATATTGGTGGGTGGATTTCTCTTCTTTCTTCAAGTGCAATGGAGTATTATCTTTGCTTTTAAATTGAACTTGTCTGTGATTCTATAGCCAAGGTCACAAGAAGATTGACACGTACACAATTATTAATAACTGATTGCTTTTTTAAGATTTTGATTTTGATTTCTTCTTTCATTGAACATACATACAAGTCCATGTACTACGGTCAATGGTATACGTGATACCTATCACACCTCACTTTGGAAATGGGTCATGTTTGAAAAGTGAAGTGTTGACGAAAGGGATTAAGTTTTGTGAGGAAATCGCATTTTTTTGTGAACTTACAAAGATGTTATTTCAATCAATTTCCGCTGGCCTGCGGCTCGATATTACTCAGCACTGTTTTTATTATCGGCAGAAAGTGCCAAGGAGTGAAATGTTGATTTTATGCCACTTGAAAAGTCTCGGCCGACAAATCTTGTTTTTGAAATTGTGAGAATCATCTTAGTTACCGACAGAGTTAAAGGTATAGGAAACCAAAACAGAAATGTTCACAGATTTACCTATAACTTTAGGGTATAAAGATGGTGATGGTAGAAACATACCGTTCAAATTCGTGTGCTTGAAATTCTGTATTTATCCAGAAATGATTAAAATAAAATACCGAAAACGGTTTTGATCTCCGAGATCAAAACCCCACAGTTACAATTACCTCAAATTATGAACAGACCGCAGCCTTTCTATCAACTTGACCAAAGTATGCAGCCATACTACCTTTAAAGGTAATATTATACTTTTTTTTATCAAAGAAATACAGATTCATGGGCAAAATATCAAGACAGCTAAATACAGTAACAGTCATCTGTGAAATGTTCAGTCCCATACGGTGCCCACTTTTTGAGAAAACAGTGAAAAACGGCCACAGTATTTCTTAAGTCTTTTCTATTTTATTTTGATCTTTTAAAAGATCAAAAAGATTTTCGGTCGTCGTTTTACTAATTTCTGGATAAATACACCATTTCAGGTAGAACAACTTTAACGGTATGTTTGTACCACCACCATCTTCATACCCTGTAATTATACTATCTGTGAACATTTCTGTTTTGGTTTCTTACCAAAGTATGATACATGTACCTTTAAGTCTGTAGTGTTACCGACTTTCTGCACGCGGCGTCAACCCTCAAAGAAATGGAGGGATGTTTCTCGATGTTTTGGCCTATTGATACCACACCTTGTACCTGGTGTTGTGGAAACTTTTATTCGCAGTACAAACTGTAGTTGGCTGTGCCTATACTAATATTTTACTTTACCGACTAAAAAAAGGACGAGGGCAAAGTAATCTACCATGGGTCATCTAGATAACGTGTCGCTATAGGGTGCATTCGTTTAGCTAACACGGGTCAGCCCTTACTGGGAATGGTTGTGCTATACTGCACAAAATAAGCGAGAGAATGGATACGAGGTTGACTGGTGTCGACCCGGGGAGCTAAACGAATGCACCCAAAGTTTGTTTCATTCTTGCAAGCATAACTATGACGTTTTCATTTTTTTGGCTGCCTTCTATGACTGTTTCGAGGAAAGTTATATATTCATTGTGCTCAAGTAAATGTTTGGTGTTGGAAACTTTAATTGTGTTCAGGCAAAGTATTGTCTTTGACTTCTTCGAGTATGGCTTTTGCATGACAGCCACGATTGATGTGATTAATATTTTAAGTCGTCATTATAAAGTCACATTGTAAAGTCGTCATTACAAAGTGTCGTTTTATACATCAAGTCAAATCGTGCATGCTGTCAGCCTGTCGCTGAGATTGCCCCAGGGGATATCCAGAGAACAGAAATACACCCCTGGGAAAAATGATAAAACAACTTAATACGATCATGCAATGGGAAAAGAAATCAAAAACAGCGCGCCAAACACGTGTAGATTTACAAATACTCGCAGGCGTCTCTAAAACACAATGTCTCATGGGCTTGTAATGCCGTGATCAAATAACTGTACTGTATGCGCAGTTTCATGTTGCTGAAAATTGTGCTGGGCGTTGTGAACATCAACGGTGAGTCTATGTGATTATGTTTCCAATGTGAAGAAACAAAACAGACTACAAGGTTTTTTTTTCTACTAGAGGTCGAATCTGGGCCAAGTTCAGAGAATCCCAGCATGGGTGTTTAGGGTGGATGTAGGTCTTGGCATTTCCATAATGGTGAGAAGGTTGCCTTGGCATACCGTACTTTTCCAAGTAAATGGTCTAATTTCTCCTATTTCATCCACTGGCCTTCGCCGTGGGTTGTCCCATGAAAAGCACTGACCAAAATCAATTTTCGCCCCGGTATAGGGTATATTTCTTAGCGATAGTTTAGATGCCGCCTCTGCTCGTGTTTACAAATAGGTTTCTCATCATTTGATGCTGTCACGCAAACCAGTAATTACTCAGTCCGGTAAACAGATTTGAGTTCTATTTACCGTGGACAAGCTATCATCACGAATTGAGTGACTCCGTGCAAACATTTCGATCTTGTCATCAAAGCACGAACAAAATCACGGCGAAGAACTATAAACGTGATTCGGGAAAGGCCACCTCTTGATTGGCGCATAAGTTCAGTGATTCTAACATAAAACTCGATATAAATAACTGAGTTGATTGTGTTTTAAAAAGTGATACCACGCCAAGAGAATGGCTATAGTTGCTAAGATAGATCGATGTGAACGTTCTTTAAACGTCTACAGACATAGGTTGAAGGTAATATTATACTTTGATTTTTGTTAAAGAAATAGGGCCTACAGATTCATAGGCAAACATAATCAGGGAAGATACATGTGGTAACAGTCATCTGTGAAAATTTCAGTCCCATACGGTGCCCACTTATTGAGAAAGCGGCCACAGTATTTCTTGATCTGTTTAAGATCACTAGGTAAGCGGTAGAAATCCCTAGATAAACCCATGGTCTATGAGAATCTGCAAAATCATCGCTGCCACCCTCTCTTTTATGAACTTGGAATAAATACGTGTAATAGTCTGTTTCCCCCTTTGATCTTTCCGGAGCACGATCCTCTCTAATCGCGTCCGTCCGGGAGACGGTTACTTTGGTTTCACGTGTCTGTTTGTCTTGGAACCATAGTCCACCTTCCCGCAGTGGCAGTAATTCGGATCACTCTGAGCTCCCGGTGGCGTGGCCCAATTCCCCGGTACGGTCCGCTTTTACGTCCCCGCCAATGCCACCCCTGACTCTCGGAGGAAGGAGTAGGCGCGGG
Source organism: Astropecten irregularis (assembly GCA_963971285.1). NCBI lineage: Eukaryota > Metazoa > Echinodermata > Asteroidea > Paxillosida > Astropectinidae > Astropecten > Astropecten irregularis. The sequence goes on from OZ020254.1 coordinate 6,637,613, forward strand.
CCAGATGACACGCCGGGCAAGGTATGGTGTATACGTGGGAGGAATCTAGGTTGATGTGTTTTGCTGGCGTGCGGGTCTTCTCCTGTTCCATATCTGTCTCATCTCATCAGCCACCGCTGGGCATCATCGAGCTACCTGCAACCTTACCTGATGGTGATGTAGGGATCCTGTGGGTAACTTGACCACTGTTGTTGGAGAATTCCTTAATCTGTCTCCATAACAAGATAATCGTGACTGTAATGTTTCAAATTTCCCGTTATACTACATCATCATCTTGGTGTTCGATTGGCTCTCAAAGAATGGCGGAAGGCATACAGTACTGAGATTTCTGTGCCGGTGCGGAAGCTTTAATATTTAATTCAGATTTGCTCTTCCATTGCAAATTGGAAGATATACCAATGCATTGGTATGTCCGGATATCTGTCATGCTGGGTCAAGCAAACCATGATAGGCAATGCGTCCTTCGTACACGTCCCCTTGCCGGATCGACCGTGGTTGTTTTTGCGTCACTTCTCCGGCCATTTTCCCCCTGTGGTCACTTTTATATTAATACGACTGGCGTTTCTCTATTAACTTTATACAAACGTGAACGACTGGACCCTCATCCCTCCCAGTATAAGGCCCATATATAGCGGCATATCGACAACGTTGCCGGCCAATCCTCAATACCATGGACAACCATATTTAACGAACGTATAGGCCTACAACTTATTTTGCTGGTCAAATATCTTGCCACCTGGCACTTGCCAGACTAAGGCCCGCTTCAAACGTCGAACTTCTGCCGTGAATGCAATACATTGCAATCGACATAAAAGCCGCTGAAGTTCGGCAGTTGCTTCAAACGCCGGTTTTATGTTAACCTTAATGCAAATTCGAACATGGCGGACCAAGAGAGAGTTATGATATTGCTATAAGTCTTCCACAAGAAAGTGGCACTCGCTCTTTTAAAATGGTACGGGGTGGAACTCCGATTTGGGACGTTTCAATTGAATTAGACACGGCAAAAAATCGACGTGTGAAGCCGTGCCGCTCTTCTGCCGTTAAAAGCGGCAAGCCATGTCGATCTTTCGGCAGAAAACCGGCAGTTGCTTCAAACGTCGAATTTCTGCCGTGTCTAATTCAAACTTGGGCCAATATTTGAATTAGACACAGCAGAAGTTCGACGTTTGAAGCGGGCCTATAGTCCCTGCATGATTTACATTGATATTAGAAAGAAAAAAATTCAACCGTAATTTCACGATTTCACACAGCACAAGATGTTTTATGATAGAAGGTGCGTTTTTTCTTGGGGAAAATCGACAATATTTTTGTCGGGCATCTCAAAAATTTTCTCAAAATTAAGTAAAAGACGGGTTTTTTCTTCTTCTTTTTAAAGAACGTTTCTATCATTTAAGGTACGGGACCGGAATTGGAAATAACGCCTTCACCCATCCCCACAAAGGGAGAGGGGACAGTTTCTGTTGGGAAGCTTAGGCCCTACTGTTCATAAAGTTTATGTTCCGATCTCAGCAATTGAAATTAAACATAACAACGGACAAGACACATTCAGGGAAAATCTAATACCGTTTGACCTCGTTTTCTTGAAAACAACTATTTTGATGAAATGTTAACACGAATTAGGCATAATTATAGTTTGTAGACCTTTTGGGGAAATTATTCGAATAAATGCATTCAGAGATGTATTTTACCTTTGAATTTTTAGCCGTATTATACCTTCGGTATCGGCAAGTTGGTGTGCTGTATGATGTAATATACTTCAGGTTTCGGGGATTTCGATTTTGAATAATTACCATCAAGACAGCGGTACAATTTCGTTAGTTTGAGGCACTTAAATCGACTGACAGACTGAAAATGTTACATTTTGGGCTCGTCTTGCAGTGGGTAATTGAAATTACCGTGTCCGGACTGAAATGGCATTCACTATATGCCTTATTCACGGTGCATCCATGCATTCTGCATTCGAAGCAGTGCAATCAAACCGAGGCTTGGATTCAAAATAGTCTGGTACCCGTTTTCTTTTTTTAGAATTTGGTGTTATCTTTTGCAAAGGGTATACAAGGAAGGTGACAAAATGGATGCGCCGTGAATAAGGCCTATAGGTTTGACGCACGTGACTGCATGCATGCTTGGCGCAGGCTGTCATCAGCTGATCGGCTTCACAGATAGAACTTATAGAAATGGAATAGAGAACTTATAGAATAGACTTGTAGAATAGAAAAAAGGTATAGACTAGTATTGTGAACAATGGCAACTACCAGTACATTTCCATTACAAGTAATAATTGTACGCCTGAACTATACAGTCTTGCAAGTATTGTTGCCCACCTTTTGAAAAAAAAAACACGTGATGGAAGTGCATGCAGCACGTTTCATCATAATTTATTATAGCGGAACAAAGTTATACTGCCGGTAATTTTTTTTAACGAGATATGTAAAAATGCATGTTGACAAGCGCTGACTATACACTGTCGTCAACCCACTGTGTATTTATAATGGAAATGTTCGCCATAGGGCACACACGGGGTAAACAGGACCCAAATTAACCTTGTCCTCTTTTGACTGTTAATACCAGCCTGGGGGTTCTTGTTATTAAATTGGGCCATGCCCTAATGTCTGACGTGTACACATATACCCAACAAGCAGAGGACTTAACCGTGATGGTGCCATTGCAACCTTCAGTCTTCACGTTTCATATTATTTAGTCAGCCATGTTTTTTTTTCTTCAAGTTGACTTGAAAATATTGTGTCTAAACGTGGATGAAGAAATCCCATAGATTCTGTATTGGCTTCTTAAGTTGTGGTGTAGTATCTAACATTCCGTTGGCTGAAATTCATTGCTTGTTTCCAGAAGTTTTTGTATTACCGTTATAGCAATTATTTGTTTCTTTTTATGGTATATTTCCTCTTTTTATGATATAATTATGTTCCAGGTAAGCTCCTGTTATCCTGTGATGAAGGTCTTTATATTTACGAGGGTCAAACTAAAACGTGACCGGTGGTACAGGTTATGGCTTTGCTTTACTTGGGCATTGTGGGCTTGCTAAGCACTTTAAGGATCGGCTAAATGACTAATAAGGCGGCCTCACAAAATGCAGCAACCCCGGTCCTGTATTTGATTGTCTTGTGCCAATGATAATGAGAGGCAATTTGCGGTGAAATTACACACTCCAAGAACTTGTGTGATTACCAAAGATCGTGAACTATAATTATACAAGTACACAAGCCAAATATTGTATACGATTCATTTTACGTATACTTTGTTAAGGCTATGGTTGCGCTGCTTCGTGACCTTAAAACTGTTAATAGCCCAATTGAGTCAACTAAGATTTTGACAATTCATTCGCAACTCGATTTGCGACGCGTCCTAGCTGCGACGTGTCGCATCTATGCGGTGAGTCCATATAGAGAAAGGATGCGTCTTAACTCTGCGACGCATCGTAAGTTTTATGAAATCGACCCCAGGACCACTTTCATTCATTTGAAGAAAATGGTAAAACATATAAACTCCAAGGAAGTAATGATTTTTTGTTTTTATGCAGGTATTACTGAAAATACTGAGTAATTTGTATAATACCCGAATAGGTGGATTTCTCTAAGTTCCCCTAATTTGTACCCGTGACCGAGTGTAACCCCTTCACTTTTGGCGCTGTTTGCTCAGGGTCGTTTAACCTGAAATTGCCGCTACGTTGGTATACGCTGTGTGGAGACCATGCATCTTTACCGTGCTTGTGGTACGTTTAGGTATGGAGCCTCCACCACACGAGTCCTCACCACCACCGTGCACGGGGATTATACCCTGGAGGTGTTATGGGGGTCTTTACTGACATGTTTATAATTGGTCCATCGGGTCCAGATCCTCTCCGATTTGATGGTTTGATTGATGTGTGGTGCTTGATGGCAATGCGCAATACAGGAATTATACGTGTGAGAACCTTGCTGCTATATAGCATGTACTTTCTTCATACACACATAGCTATAGCCTGGAGAAAGCTAGTGTAGTCTTTTTATTTTTGTGTATCTATATACTTAGACCAAAGGACTTCCTGGCAATGAGCTTGAAGCTTAAAGGTAGTAACATACTTTGGTAAGATACCAAAACAGAAATATTCACATATTTACGTATAACTTACAGGGTATGAACATGGTGGTGGTAGAAACATACCGTTAAAACTGTTCCGCTTGAAATCGTGTATTTATCCAGAAATCAGTAAAACAACGACCGAAAATCTTTTTGATCTTTTAAAAGATCAAAAATAAAAGAGAAAAGACTTAAGAAATACTGTGGCCGTTTTTCGCTGTTTTCTCAAAAAGTGGGCATCGTATTTATGGGGCTGAAATTTTCAAAGCTGACTGTTATTATATCTTCCTTGATATTTTTGGTATGAACATGGTGGTGGTAGAAACATACCGTTAAAACTGTTCCGCCTGAAATCGTGTATTTATCCAGAAATCAGTAAAACAACGACCGAAAATCTTTTTGATCTTTTAAAAGATCAAAAATAAAAGAGAAAAGACTTAAGAAATACTGTGGCCGTATTTCTCTGTTTTAGTAAAAACAGTGGGCACCGTAAGGGGCTGAAATTTTCAAAGATTGTATCTTCCTTGATATTTTTGCCCATGAATCTGTATTTCTTTGACAAAAAAACAAAGTATGATACTACCTTTAAAAGCACCGCACGTGGTTTTATTCATAACTGGCATTCACGTTCCACAGATGAATGAGAAAAACGGACACATTTTCTGCGTTCACCATTCAAGCAGAACCTTTCTGTTCTGAGCAAACTCATGTGTGGTCCAATTAGCTCTAATAAGGCTGGTGACTTTTACATTTGGAGAATTAATTAAGGGAGGGCACTGTACTATATGTCAATGTACATATCTCAACTATTGGCCTATACATCATGCACGCGCCCATGTATCCCATGTTCTTAAATGATTTGGTATCATAAAGCTAATTGGAGAAAGATCCTGATAGGGTTCGTAGCCTGAAACGTCAGGCAAACTACTTCATGTATTTCATATCATTATTTCAGGTCACTATTAGATTATTGAATTAGATTATTCCGCCACCTGTAGCCCAACCGCGCCAAAGCATTTGGAATCGATTTTTAATAACCTTCTCTCGTTTACCCCCAAATTTGATCGAAAGTTGTCAATATGCACATGATAGATCGTTTATGTCGTGAAGAAATTGAAGAAATGTTGCAACTTAGGCAATAGGCCATTAGGCCTATATTATTGTTAGGGCCTGAAAGTTTAAATGAACTGAACATGGTCTTATTTGAATACCCACTAGCCAACGTAGGCCTACTGGTTCTATTTTATTGTAGTCATTGCCTTTTAAAAATTCTGGCTATTTTTGATGAAATGATGCGCACTTCTGGGATCTGGGAGGACACCTACATCAAACTTATGTCTTCTATTTTATTAGTGTACCACATAATAAAATGTTTGTGCTCCAATTCACCGTCTCAGATGTCTTAGAAGAGATAACGAGATGAAATAGTCTTCGATTTCACGGCCGGGTATATCTGTTGATATATATATCAACAGATATATATGTAGCTCTATGATCCATACAAGTGAATTCGCATGTCGCGCAAGGATTTACTGCGTAAATTGCCCAAGGGACTAGGGCCATATCACTCAAGACAGCCCTGAGTTTGTGGACGCAGCATCATCCCAGTCAGTCCGGGTTAATACCGTACAAACATGCGATGGCACCGCACAGGGCGATTTTATTCGGGGTTTGTATTAATACTTGTTGTTATATACCATTACAATAATCCCACAAACCAAAATATGCTTGCATGGTGTTGTGGTTGCAGTCCAAGGCGTTTGCCATGCATGCTGTATACGGTGTGAAGATCTCTCAGTTACATGCATATTCATGAATTGATGATAGCAGTGTGGTGATTGGTCGGATGTCTTTTGTTTTCTCCATGGTTCCACGAGTCAGGCGGTTCCGCGACTGTGTCGATTTCTTAGTTCTTTGGAGATGAGGTTCCATTCTGTATGAGCTTTTGAAGTTTGACCAGTCCATCAGGTTGATATTCGCTGCCCTATATCTATTTATGCCATATTTTTTTTTCATGTTACTCAACGAACTCTAACACAAAAAACAACAAGGGTTAAAGCCTCTGTTTATGTTTCGGCTGTGGATTTCTTTCTTTTTTGTGGATTTCGAAGAACTGAGCTTGTAAAGCCGGTTTCCAAGAACTTGGCCTAGTTGGGCCTTAAAATTCCTCGGATTTGAATCATAATCTGGGCTGTCTAGTTCCATGGTCAGTTGATGGTTGAGTCGATCCTTTTTGCCCCTGGTTGACTTCGTCAAGTTGCGTTACGTGAGTGCACTGATTTCAGTTCCTCCGTACTTAGATATACAATCAGTTCTTTTTTAAATGCTCTTTTTTTAATGTTCATGTTTCAAATTATATTGAATAATATTATGTAGGCCTATATTGCTGATGTCAAGATCTGTGATGGTATAAAAATTGTTTTTTTTAGCTTTAAATACAGAGCCGGATTACAGCAGCTTCGCATGTCATTGCTCAGATCACGGAGCTAGGAAGAGTCATGGCTGTGATGGAGGTGTAGTAGCAAATTTACGGTACCAAGCCCATAGGGGGTTATGACTGACAGCGCGCAACCATTAGTGTCAAGTAACGTAATCTTAACACCTCGTTAATGTCGTGTATAATTACCCCTCACCTCCATCAATCTCAGCTCTGTAAAATGTAACATTCTGTTGCCCTAGTGGGACCATTCGGATCATCCGATCCCCGTAGCTAATAGGAGAGCCATGACTTGCAAGTTCCATGCTGTTACGGGTAAACACTGCCCGGCGTGGGAGCAGCTACAAGCTTCGAGTGGATTCTGCAAATTATCAAACTCTCTAGACAAACAATCAATAAAACCTGTGATGTGCTTTTAGCTACATGCATGGGTATAAATACGGTATTAAATTGTCACGGAACTGCACCCACATTGTGTCTAATCCGGCATGGACATTGAACGATAAACCTGTGAAAATATTATCTCAATGGGACATCAGAGTCACGAGAAAACAGCGAAAACCGACTAAATTTTCTTATTAATGATTTTGATCTTACCCCGAGATCAAAACTGTTTTCGGTCTTTGTTTTACTAATTTTTGGATAAACACCCTTTCAGGCGGAATTATTTCAGCGGTATGTTTCTATACCAGCATCATCTTTCATACCTGAAAGTTATACACTACATCGATTTGTGAACATTTGTGTTTGGGTGCGGCTACCAATCCTGTATTGTACCTTTAAACAGGGTGACATAGTGTGGGGAAAAAAGAATACATAATTATTTCCATACAATACAATTGACTTGGCCTATTTTGCCATTAAAATACTGCCGTGACGATTCCAATATGCACAGTCGAGTCCTTGATGAAACCGTACAGTTCTCCCAAAATACTGGAAGTCATTCTACTCTACTGGCATCAGGCATAGCTAGCGCTGCAGTTCTTGTTGGGTTGCCATTTTACGCACAATTTGCCACGGAATGATGGAAATGGCTGATTTACAAACCACCAATTATACTGTTCGTATTAAAGTGTATTTTACAGAAAGCTGTTCAATGCGAGCTTTGCTGCATGCAGACGTCGATAACAGAGTGCCGTGCAATTTACTGAGTGGAGGAGTACTCTACTTTCGAGAGGTATAAAGTTTCAAACAAATATGAATGATCGGGGAAAAGGGGAGTTTCTTTTCTCCATATCAAACTCAAATCATTTCTTTATGAATTGTTTTGTACATGTGTGAAGTATTTGGCTGTTACGGTCGGCCTTCGGGTATAGACAGCCAACGGGCTCCGTGCCAGCAAGTGACAGACATCGAGAACTCCTGGTGATGGAACACTTAAGGCTTGATAAACATGGGTTGGGCCCTGTCATGTCAACTGGCTGGAGACAGGGTGCTACCCGCCAGTAACCATTCTTTCAAGCCCGGTGAATTTTAAAACGTACTTATGATGTAGGTTGCTCCCTCTCTGAGTTTACAGGGTTTGGTTAAAGGTAGTATCATACTTTGGATTTTGTCACTGAGAAATGCAGATTCATGGGCAAAATTATCAAGGAAGAAACAGTAACAGCTATCTGTAAAATTTCAGTCCCATACGGTGCCCACTTTTTGAGAAAACAGTGAAAATCGCCCACAGTATCATGTAAAATCTTGTCATCAAAGATCAAAATTGTTTTTGGTCATTGGTTTCACACTGGTCTTTTCCGGATAAACACAGAATTTCAGGCAGAATAATTTTAACGGTATGTTTCTCCATCTTTACACTTTTTTTACGTTGTGGGTAAATCTTTCAAGATTTCTGTTTCGATATGCTACCTAAGTATGAAAGTACCTTTAAGGCTCATTAGTCCAGGGCATAACTAGGCCCTAGCTAAATTTGCGCTGAACAATGGCGTTTTCTGCCATCTCCAAGATAAAAGATACCTGAATTCACGAAATCATCGAGGGTTTAGAAATTCAAGCCACAATAACTTATTGCTACGTTTTAGACCATTATAGCCTAACCAAGAAAACCCGTTCATAAACGGCGCACCTGTGTTTTAGAATCGGGTTCTTATACTGTCCTTTAGACGGGATTCGAACCCACGACTGTCCGTTTGGTGGAAACAGCCTGCTGCAGTGCTTTTATACTGGCAAGAAAACTGAGCATGCTCTGTGACCAGAAAGCACCAATCGTGTTTCCAATTGCTTACATGTGTAGGCATCACCGATGTAAATCATATGTATTTTGATTTTGATAGGTATAGCCCCTCCGTGTGCTTCCATGTGCTTTTGATAAGTAACACCAAACCATTAGTTATTCATACAAATATTTGGCAAAGTTGCGCAACTTAGATTAATTAGAAAGAGAAAGATCCATTAGACTGTTTCCTATAACCATTTCTCCACGTGTCTGTGACTGAGTCCAGTAAGATAACGTCTCCTTAATATTGAGTCTTTGGGGCAGCGTTGCTGACAGCTTGAGCAAGGCACCCCGCGCGCACGCCACCCACCGTCATCCCCCCGTCATGTGCCAATCATTCCCCGTGTCATGCTCCGGCCCGTGCCTAGCCTAGCCTATAGCCTCGGTCATGCATGCCACACCGTTATACCATACCGTTGGTTACTCAGTGCCTTATAATTCCTTTCCTCAAACGCGCCAATCCCAAGTCTGCGTTGCGTTCTGTATATCTCAATCGAGCTGCATCGAAGTTCAACGGTTAAATCACTTCCAAGCCGGATATAACCGCTGTTTACAGTTGATCCGGTAAGTCTTCTCAAAGCTTTTAACACCTACCCGATGTTGCGTGAGTGTCTCCTACAGTCAACCTGTACGTGAAGCTATAGTCATTTTTTATTGACGGGCTTGACGTGTGAGTGACACCCGTAGTTGCCAGGCGTGCACCTCCCCGTCGCACGGCAACGGCGCTACCCTGTTTCTATATAAGAAGTCCGGTTGTGGTGTCGTGATACCATAAGTTGTTTAGAGGCCACGAAAAGCAGGATCTTCCCTTAGAAACGGAAACTCAGTGAAGCAACTCTAGATTGTGGGGAGAAGGATTAACACTCCGAGAGGATTTTGATGGATTTTATGTCGAAGATGATCAGGGCACAGCCTCGTTCAACCTACTGATGTCAAGGTACGATGCTATAAAAATTGAAATCTATTGGCACCTTTAAAAATTGGTTAAAGTAGTTGATTGCTGCAGAAAAGAAATGCTATGGTTTTGATAGACAATGGTTTTGATAGACAATGCGCTGAAGTATTAACATCAGAATCGATTAAATGTTCAAAATAATGTTATTTTGCTGATAATACTGAATAATTTTGTATTTATTCAATATCTGGCAAATGATTGCAATCAATCGGCTGCATATAATTTTATCATGCCTATATGTATATCTTATATCTGTGTTAGACTACACACGTTATAGAACAAAATGGAAGGTAAATACATGTATTCAGGAGGATATTCATGAATTAGAGGCAGCGAAAAAGTAACTCTTCGCATTATACAACTTACGTCAACTTACTTGTCAAGAGATTTGGCCGGAGCTATATCTAGTCTTGCTCGATCTCGAGCTCCTTATTATTCTAGACTGGTGTCCGGGACTCCCTTCCATTGCATTTTTTATTTCATTGCATTGCATGTACACCATTGCAATAATCCTTCGCACACCATTTTCTTCCTGTTTGTGTTGCTTGACTTTCTTATGACGCTTGCATGAATCCTTCCTTCCCCCATTGCTCTAAGCATCTCGGGGTAGTCTCTTCCTAATAATATAGTTTTATGCTCTAAGCGAGAGAAGGAGACTTGTACTAATAGTTGGAGTCGCAGAAGACATAGGAGGGTCAGGCTCGGGCTCAGGCTCCAGTTCTGACAACGATATGCTGAAAATATAGGTTGTGGTTTTTCATTGAAGCTGAAGCTCTGTTTTTCCTTTTCAAACCAGAGAATCTACTTCAGAACCACAGCCAAAAGCATCTATTGCGATACCAGTTATTTCAGAATGGAATCACGAAATGGTGCCTGAGACGGAACCTGAGCCTCCGTTTCGTAAACGCCCATAGTTACCGAGTTATATGAAAGGACCAGAGAGACAAACATTCAGGTTAATTATACACGTTGTAATGACATGAGTTCATATTAATAGCAACATTATTGCACCTCCATGCTGAACTGTGAGCTCAAAACGTTTATCCACACGCCTACCAACTCTTAATGTACATAAACAGTTGTATGGATTTTCCACGAAATCACAGATGCTCGAGTATTATAAAGGGCGCCCATGTTCAAAATCATCCGTGTGCCCAAAACGTGTGGGAGTGATGTGCTAAAATAAAACCCGACGTGTTGAGTTTAATTGGTTCACAAAGGTGTGTCTTAATTTATTTTGTTACCAAAGGCTTGTATATACACACAATGTCTGTTTGACCATTACCAGTGATGAAGGAAACGGTTGACCTCTGTTTGACCCAACACTTAACATATTTTCTGTCTGTCAGTGGTCTACCCACCCAAATCGAAGTCTTCAAACTCAACTATGTACTTCATTTTCCTTAAAGGTATTATCATACCGTTGTTTGTGTCAAATGCAGATTCATGAGCAACAAATATAAAGAAAGATACAGTAACAGTCATCTGTGAACTTTTCAGTCCCATACGAGGCCCACTTTTTGAGAAAAGAGTGGAAAACGCCCACAATATTTTCGAAAACTTTTCACCGTTGATCTTTAAAAGATCTGTTTTGTGGTCATTGGTTTTACTCTTTTCTGGATACATACAGCATTTCAGGCAGAACAATTGTAACGGTATGTTTCTACCATCACCATCTTTATACCCTGAAAGATATAGGTAAATCTGTGAACATTTCTGTGTCTTCGGTATGCTACCAATGTATGATAGTACCTTTAACCGTTCCTAGAATGAACGTGTCGATAAACAGACGACTCATGACGTCAGCAGTGACGTATATTACAAGTCATTATATGCGTCCCTCAAGAATGTCTGAAATATTGCTATTTCATAACCCAAATCGGACAATCATGTTTTTACCATATAGACGGCTCCAATGGAAAATGATAAAGTATACAAACTATGAACATCTCTTGAAATGTAGACGTGGTATTAAAAATGGCGGCAAACGACAGCTCTCTCATTGTCTTGAGTTAAATTCATAAAAGTACGAACATTCACAATGTTGTGTTCATAAATTATTGGATTCTGATACATCTTTCCACATCATTTTCCCATCCAAATTTTCCAAATTGCTAAACTGCTCTCAATTATCCAAAATCAAAAAGAGCATTACTAAAGGTGCTATCAAAGCCTATCATACTTTGGTCGGAAACCGAAACCGAAATCTTCACAGATTTACCTATAACTTACAGGGTATAAAGTTGTGCCTGGTACAAACATACCGTTCAAATCTTTCCGCCTGAAATGCTGTATTTATCCAGAAATGAGTAAAATTATAGACTGCATACAGTTTTGATCTCCGAGATCAAAACCTCACAATTACAACTACCTTATAATTTCGCGTAACAATTGCAACGGTTTTTGCTGTTTCTACTGCAGTTTCCAATGATCAATTGAGCTGAACATTTCACAGGTTTGTTTTTAATGACAATTCAAATTATAAACAGATCGCAGCTGTTCTATGGACTTTATTATACCTTTAAACCACAGCCGTATACCATTAAACAGACATGTATTGCCGTTCGTTCGTATCTCTTCTATACGGGTCCGGCAATAATTATTTGATAATAATGACCCGAATACCAAAGGGTGTGACATGAACCCATTGGACTTTTGAACCATCCGATACGCGGGAAACTGAACACCGAATATAGATTGTGACGAAGGCTACTCCATCATTCACGCTGTATCTCAGAATATACAGAAATGTCTGAAGATAATGTATGAGTTTTACTTCTGTCCCGCATTTCTCGAGGCTTTTGGAGTTCCATTCAGCTATTTTCCACTCCAGCCTGCATTGTTTTTGGCGCATTAATACAAACGTATTAGTAGATTTTGTTTTAGCGCCTGTCCATTTATATACTTCACACTCGATGAGTTCGTTGCACTTTTCGCCAGAGATTTATTGGTGATCGCTCATCGTTTTTCAACCGCGTGATTGTATGCGGTGTAGGCCTTTTGCTGTATAAGCTTCGGGAATCTTCGCGATTCTCTCATGACTAAGGTGTTTGGTGTAGCATTATACTGTGCACGTGCTATGCGATTAAATTTATGAGCAGTTCAGGGGCGCACTTGTTTTCTGGCCCGCATAATTTACCTGCCTTTGGTACAAGTTTAAAAAAGCACGTGAATTTCAATTAAAAGAACATCCATAGCTCATTTCTACGTGACTGGTATGGTTTTAGCATTTTTTCTTGTTCGATCTTTAAATTTGCTGTTTGCAAAATGTCATTGAATTAAAATAATGTTCGTCTTGTACTCTTGTTTCAAATCTCATTAGAGCTGCAGCACTGACCAAGTGGTAATTGCTGCAATGTAACTTCACTAAGAATGACGAATATTTGAGAACTGAATTCATATTTCCTGATTGAGCGATGTGGCAATGATAGGAACACGAACAGCACAGACATAAATCAGATACCGTACGCTGATCTCATGAGAAACATCATTTTAGTACATCAAGTCAGAACAAAGATAAAACGTGAGACGTTTAAGGCACTGTACAGGATCGGTAACATACCCAAACAAAATTTTTCACAGATTTACGTATACTATATACATGTATATAAACTTTCAGAGTATGAAGGTGGTGCTGGTTTACCTTGAATACTTTCAGCCTGCAAAAGGTACCGTATATTCATCCAGAAATCAGCCAAACAAAGACCGAAAACAGTTTTGATCTCGGGATAACATCAAGACCATGCATATTTGAAGTTTTTAAAGAAAAATTAAGTCGGGTTTTCGCTATTTTCTTGTGACTCGGATGTCCGATTGAGCTCAAATTTTCACAGGTGTGTTATTTTGTGTACATGATGGATTGGACGAAATGCAAGTGAGTGCTGTTCTGTGGCCTTTACCAATCGTGTATCTATAACGCAAACATTTCATTTGACCATTTCGAGCTACAGTTTTTTCGTCTGTGCTTCGGCTTATGATGCATGGAAAAGTTCACTGAATGAATGAGAAGGTCGATTATAGAAACTGTACATGCCGTCCACGTTTAAGACTTTTACGTCAGGTCATGACATAAAAAGAGACGATCATGCCATTGGCCCCTCCCACTACACCACAGAGTCAGCCAATCACATGCCTCGGTGGTGACTGCAGGCGATCCCCTCTACCGTCAATCATCCCCCAGGCCTTGCCTCCCCATCCCAACACGCTTGTCAGTCACCGGCAAAAGGTCTCCGTGGAATTCCTTCAGTTTATTTTCGTTCGAGTCACCGGCACGCTCCCATATGTCCTCTGATAATCCAAGTCTAGTTTTTTTTCTTCTTCTCCTTTTGGCGGGTAGATTGACAGGCCACGTGGTTTGCGGATGTGTCGTGGTTTTAGTTTTTTGTTGGTGATCATCATTGATTGTCCTGTGTCGTTTAATAAAACGGCAGAGCACATAAAGGAATGTGTTCATTTTGTCTTGTTTAAATTGAATTTGAAAACTTCTGCATAGTCCATAGGCAGCAAACAAACTTATGGAATAAGCCTATCAAGAAGTCTTCGCATTGAACAAATTTGATTTGAGCTGAACTGAGAATTTGGCCAGTTGTGAAATGAACTCACGAAGACAGTAAGGGTACGGAAGCCTATTCTGGCCACCGTACTATATGGACACATAATCCATTTGATACCGGACGTCCGGGTAGATGACTGAAAAGATCGTAAGGGATGGTGACCAGTGGCCATGCACCAACCGTAGGGGAGAGAGACTCGGGGTCGATTTCATGACGCCCTAAGATAGATCGTAACTCGAGTTACGAAGATAACCCACTGTATCATACGACTTCTACGTGGGGCTGCAATTCAGACAAGTTCTACGATTGATAGTTAAGACGAGTTTGGTAAAATCGACCACAGATGGCCCAGTGAAATTGACTCAATTGTTTCTAGTGCATGTCCAGTCTGTGCTATTGCAATGCCATACGAATTAATTATCATCGCAATGCTAATTAATGTTGTTTCAGAAAACAAATTGCAAAAGTTCGTATACCCATACCTTATGGCCCTTCCGATTGTAGCGTCAAAGTTTTGGCATCACATGATTGGTTGTTTGCGTGGGAACATGCTCTGCAACTCATTCATAGTGATGTGCCCTTTGCTTTACGCTAAATAAAATACACCGTCCCGTTAATTTACGAGCCCTATCCCACCGCTCATCGCGATGTCACACCACATTGCCAACAACCACGAACGAACCTCGGCAGGCAGCTAGCTAGCTAGCTGTAATAGCCAGCTCCACAAGTATCGTAAATTCTCCAAATGTCTCGGGGTTTATTTTTAAGTGTCTTGTCGACGGGTTCGCCAAACGTGGGAAATGTTTTTCGGGACCAGTGATGAAAAAATAAACACGCGCCGCTGCGGTAGATAGATAGATAGGCGTGTTGAGTTGTCCATATGATTACTCCACGCACTGTTCCCGTTAAAGGTAGTATCATACTTTGGTATTGACACCAAAACAGAAATGTTCACAGATTTACGTATAACTTACAGGGTATGAAGATGGTGGTGGTAGAAACATACTGTTAACAATTTTTCGCCTGAAATTGTGTATTTATCCAGAAAGTAGTAAAACAACGACCGAAAATCTTTTTGATCTTTTAAAAGATCAAAAATAAAAGAGAAAAGACTTAAGAAATACTGTGGCCGGTTTTCTCAAAAAGTGGGCACCGTATGGGACTGAAATTTTCACAGATGACTGTTACTGTATCGTCCTTGATATTTTTGTCCATGAATCTGTATTTCTTTGACAAAAACCAAAGTATGATACTACCTTTAAGGTGGGATAGAACTGCAGGGGGAGAAGTGATGGCCATGTCATGTTGTATACGATACCTTCAGATGAAGATGGACAGTAGGGAACGTCATATCACTGTCATCCCATACGCCATAGAGCTACAAACTGATCTGTTTGTAGCTTTATTGTTATACCTAAGAGGCTCGTACGATCGTATGGGACGATGACGTAAATTAATGAATGCGTGGGTGTGTGTTTAAAAAAGAGGAGGAGGGCAAAATGTGTTTTGATACAGACTATGACTAGAGCAATATAGCATTCTATCAGGCACGTCTTTTAACAAAGCCGTTCTGTTTATTTCGTTGGAGGCTCAAGCGAAAAGGTTAATGGGCAGTTTTTATACGACGTTAAACCAACGGGTTGCTAAATTTCGTTGGCATTGCACCAAATATTTTACATACCTCTCACGATGATCGTATCCCTGACAAACTGGTGACTTGATCAACAGGCAAATTTACTAACACTGATCGTATGTTGTTTCTGGGCAAGTTAGCTTTCAACACGAAATATTATTTTAGACTCGGTCATTGAAGGCCATTTATAAGACTTGCTTGCTCAAAGTTAAGTTACTGAGACCCAAACCTGTTGCCCACGCATTTGTCACATCATTAGATTTATCATTGCTTTCTATTCATTATGTTAGCAGGCAAAGCCTATTTTCGGGTGTTTTCTATGTCGAACGTGTTGAACATTAAGTGTTTAACAACTAGATAATCATGTTTTTTTACACATCCACGGAAAGCTTAAATATCGACTGTGTCAGGTGTATGTAAACAACGTTTCAAATTCAAAGGCTTCAACTTTATATTTTGCACGACTGGCGAAGAGGAAAGATGTTATTCGGGTAAGGTCATTCCAAGGCCAAGTGCTCCTTCACTTCGGTCAAAAAGTTGCTTGGTAAACGCAGAAATCTTTCTGTGCACGCTGGTAGAAAAAGGCCTAAATGCGTCATGCCAACAGTGTCTACATGCCAATGTATGGTCTTTATATACTATACGTTATAGCATAGAGTCCCATGAAGGACCATAGCTTAGCTTTTACAAACATTGTGAATAATAATTGTGCAAATTTCGTTTGAAACATCGATGTTTGAAATTGGGCAAACTAAACAGACCTAGAAGTTCCTGAATTTGGATCCTAGCTGCATACGTCGAGGCTCGGTACCGTACGGAATCGACTTATTTGGACGTAACTCCCCGCGTTCTTCCCCACAAAATACCAGGCGTCACACCCCAGCCCCAATCTCATCTTCTTCCGTGTACTTATTTCCTTTACTGGGCCATACATGTTACCAATCTACAATCTCTCCTCGACAATCTTCAGGAATTCCTCTGAAGTTGTGGTTCCGTCCTGCCCTCTTTTGATGAAGTTCATGATATAACTTGAAGGAGTACAATTGTTACTCTGTATATCCCTTGGTGGTTGGACGATTTCTCTGAAATCCGACTAGGTTGCACTGCCACGAAAAGACGTGTGAAGAACTGCAGACTCGCGCCGAATAATCCCACGAATTTCTTCGGCTTTAGCGACGTCTTGCCTGTCGACAGAGGTGATGCGTCATTTTGTCAGGCTAATTCTTTGGGTGTCACTCCAGAAAATCGCAAGGTGCCCGGACAGAAATAAAAATGAATTCTGACAGCGAGTGGTGCTGAG
Source organism: Astropecten irregularis (assembly GCA_963971285.1). NCBI lineage: Eukaryota > Metazoa > Echinodermata > Asteroidea > Paxillosida > Astropectinidae > Astropecten > Astropecten irregularis. The sequence goes on from OZ020254.1 coordinate 6,654,789, forward strand.
TTCAATCCTGCCGCCGGGCGGGCCTATGATATTTTGACGCATTCCAAACACCTATACTTAAAGGGTCAACTAGTAGTGCAGTGTAGGAATAATCGAAATCAGATATTTTCACCCACTTCACTAGCTATTACGTGGTGTTATCATACATAAATTTGTTTTAAAAGTTTTGATGTCATCAATGTAACAGACAGTAACGTAGTTGATATGACACCCAATTGACTTTATAGGCTTTGCAAAGTGAAGTGATATTGTATGGGTTTTCTGACAGACCATTTCCTTCCCAACTTATTTGTAACTCTAATTTTTGTTTCCATCTATATACCAATTGAGTCAACTTTGCACTTTCAATTGTACTTTTTGTTTGTTCATTTGTTTGTTTTTCTTCAACATGGCATGAGCATTATGAAAAGTGCCACAAAGTCACTCTATAGGGACGTCCAAACGTTTGATCAAAATCAAGATATGAGTTTCAATTTTGCTTTCTGTAAACCAATTCTCCATGTAAAGGCAAATATTTTTTTGGCGGGGGTCGCCAGACATGAAGTGTTTGAGGTAATTCCCATCTTGGAGGTGTGATACAGATCTGGCATGCGCTAACAATACAATATCTTCCTTGCTCTATTCACTGACCAAGTACTAAGTCTTGATGGGTATGTTTCTGTATGAAAGCTAGCCGTTTATGAAGATGAAATTAATACCGGTCTCACTGAGTGTGAAATAATGCTGTCATCGTCGAGATATGGGCAACGAGATAGCCCACAACTACATCCGGTGATTTCGACGACAACCACAGTTCAGATTCAAATTTAGATAGAGCCGACCTCATTTTCTAATATTGAAATGTTTGATATAATGCTCGCTACTTATATTAGATTTATGATAATGCATTTTTGAGCAGTAGATTACCACAGCATTATAATAATGTAATCTTGATGTAAAGGCCTAGTTTTTTCCCATATTGAAGTTTGTTACCTACAAATTGTCGTTGCCTCGAGTGAAAGTGATTGGTCACGTGATGCGCTTAGCTGGATGGCTTTGATGTGGCCATTCTGTCAGCGCTCTAAGATCAGGAATTTCACTGAGAAAAAAAAAAGTAATGAGGTACCATCAGTCAGTGCACTTCCGATTTACAACAACGTCTCACGTTGGACTTGTCAGCATACCAGGCTGAACTTTGTGTACACTTTTGCGATATGATATCCAGCCTGGCGAATGCCTCTTTAGGGCTTCCCTTACACAAGAGGCTATGCGCACCGCTCTGGCCCAGGCTAGTAAGGTTGTCAATCATGGTCTCAAATCCAGATTGATAAGAATTTGATTTTTTTTTCTCTACCCCTCTTTTCTCACCGAGCCATCAGGATTGGGGCATCAGCATGCAGCAGCCTATTGCCCTGAGTTTGAACCGTGGAGCTCCGGGGCTATAGGGTTAGGCCTAACTGCGATCATCAATGGGCTTAAGGTACTTGCTCCTTACTGATCCCCTCAGCTGTTTACCAGGAGATTCAGAAAGTCACTTTTGCTCTTTTTTTTGTCTTGGTCCAACAGGTGAAGATGCCCAGTCTCCCCCCGTGGTTGGCCCAACAGTCTCCAGATGCTTGGTCGCTGTCTCGCATACAGCCTGCGAGTATTTCTCCCTACTTATACACACCCTCAGGAGAGTGCACCTAGTATCAGAAGCAGAGACGGTCCGTATCAGATGAGCTAGGCTTCCCCGGCATGGGACGCAGAGGTCGCTAGATAGCATTGAGAAGTTGGCATCTTGGAGACTTTCATCATCGGGTAAGTTGAATGATGAATCATGCATGCCTCTCTTTGGCAGCTACTAGTTTTATCCCATTCAGGTATTATCAATATTGTGATGATCTCCCCCACACTCTGGCATCTGTTGTATTGTATTCCAGAGGTAACTTCTTGAGTGACATTCTGATGCATTTTGAGATGCAATTAATTTTGACGACCTAAGTTTTTACAAAATAATTAAAACTGGGACGTGTGCCTTTTCATTGGTTGTAATCTATACACGTAATTCGCAAACTCTTGTCTGTTTTTTTTATTAATTAAATAATGGTTAATTGAGAGAGGGGACGTCAAGTAACCAATTTATATCCATTCTTTCTTTCATTTTGTACTTACTTTTAAATTGTTGCTGCTGTAGTAGGCCTATTTGTCGAAATTAACATTTATGGATATTATTCACCGGCTATTATTTTCAAAAGGTACAAAAATGAACGTAATAGGCAGAAAAATAAATGAAATTGGCCATCGTTAGGAACTCTCAATATGAAAATGTTCTGACGTATAGACAGCAACTTAAGTATGCTAGGATGAAATAGGTCGATACATCCCATTGTGAAAATTGAAAAACAAAATTAAAGAATAAGAAATGCAAACACAAACGAACCGACGAAGTGTTTATCTGTTTTTCCAGCTTCCATCTGCGACTTGACATTTTGTTTTTCATTTTCACTCGAACACCTTCTCGCTTTAAAGGTAATATCATACTTTGGTTTTTGTCAAAGAAATACAGATTTATGTGCAAAAATATCAAAAAAGATACAGTAACAGTATCTGTGAAAATCATCAGTCTTCAGTCTCATACGGCGCACACTTTTGAGAAAACAGTGGAAAAACGGCCACAGTATTCGTTAAGTCTTTTCTCTTTTATTTTTGATCTTTTAAAAGATCAAAAAGATTTTCGGTCGGTGTTTGACTAATTTCTGGACAAATACACCATTTCAGGCGGAAACATTTTAACATTATGTTTCTACCACCACCATCTTCGTACCCTGTAAGATATACATAAATCTGTGAACATTTCTGTTTTGGTTTCTTACCAAAGTATGATACTACCTTTAAACGAGTAATTCAACAAACTCTCTGCACGTAGAACGCAGGCCACGTGATCAAATTCGTTCCTGATTCACGCGTGCGCATTAGTGATATGGAACCCTACTACTAACGTCACGGTATGATGTTCACTTGCAAATCACACAGGACTTCAATATTTTAGTAGAAGTTGGAACCACCAGTAGTGGTGTAGTTAAATTCGTATTAAAAGCCTGATACACCATGTCACCATAGTCCCCCTTTGTTCTGTTCCTCTCATCCATTCATGTGTATCTTTACTTGCATGTTCTTGTCCTCTTGTCATTTAGCCTTCAATAAAGATCCTGGTATGTATGGGCGCAGTTACGAAATAGAGTCTCGGGCTCAGGCTCAGACTCCAGCTCTGGCATCCACATGCTGAAAATATTGGTTGTGGTTTTTTATTTAAAGCTGAAACTCTGTTCCCCTTTTCAAACCAGAGAATCTATTTCCGACCCGCAGCCAAAAGCCTCTATTTTGGTACCCGTTATTGTAGAATGGATTCCTGAAATGGAGCCTGAGCTTGAAACGGAGCCTGAGCCTTCTTTTTGTAAACGCCCATTATCAAAATGCGTCAGGCCATCCTAACTCAAATCATTTTATATATTTCAGGCCATTTGCCTGTTTCGGTTGATGATCAGTTTGTAGCCGTTTACTTGTATTAATGGGTTTTTTTTTAATAGTATTATTGTTATTTGATTTTTGCAACAGGTTAATTGAAAATGTTTCTTGGTTCGCGGATGCTTAACACAAGCTATCGTGAAGCATATTTGTTTTAACCAGCTCCATGCTAGAAGTCATATAAAGTTCAGATGCTCGAGTTCTCTGAATTCTTCAAGACTTCAAGAATTCGGATGTTATCTCTGATGATAAGCGCGCCACCTGTTGTCTCATTTTAGACATTGCTTTTAGTTATCATTCCCATTAACTTGCAGCAATTACATAGAGCCAACAAGATGGGTATATTATATGAACTGAGTTGACAAGAGAGGAAAAAAAATGGACAAATCTTGATGTTTGTTATCGATGGCATTCAGTTGCAGGTTTATCAGCTGAACATATCTCAAGGGGCAAAGCAATTGACCTGTGGTATTATAGGACTGCCAAGTCAAATCCCACCAGCTTTGGTCAGGCTATAGCTCAGTCACGACAGAGCTAGGTCCTCTGACGTCTACATTCGTAAACATGCCTCTAATATGTGACGTGACTTTGGTTACTCTTCAATCCCCCCCCCCCACCCTCCGTTCTCCAAACCCAACCCTCCACACCCAACCCCTACATGAACACACCCACCCTTTCCAACATTTTTCTGTCCGACTAAAGGTGGTTGTGTGCAGGGAGTGATTCAAAGTACTAGGGGCAATATCAAGGCGCTGCTAAGCATAACAATTTGCTTAGCACAACAATAGCCCAGTAAAACAAACCACAGTTTAAAATTCCGTCTGATTTTCATGGTCAACGAGCCAACAGCCAAATAACAATCACAAGCGATACAGAGCACATGGAAATTTGGTTGTTAACCCTGTTTTTATTAAAAAGTGAAATGTCATCCTAGGCAAATTTTTGTTCTAAGCACCAAAATTTGCTTAAGCACCAAAAAACCTTGGTAAATAAAATCACTATTCCAGCCAAATTCCTAGTGAATTGTATACTCAGCAAAAATGGCCAAATACAAGTCAGCTGTAAAATCAGTAAACATAGCATGAAAATTTGGTTGGAAATCCTGTTTGATCAAGGAAAACGTTTAATGCTTAAACAAATTTTGTGCTTAATAAGCAGCCCCATGAGATTTGGCCCCAGGCCACAACTTGAGTTGTTTACCATTTTTGCAGTTCTGTCACATTTCGGTGGGCATGTATTATCACAGTTCGTCAGCTATACACGTTTGATTTATCACTGTTTAACTCGCAGGCTGCCAGTCACTTTCCCACTTGACATTGTTTGACATATTGCTTAGCCCAGGCACAATCCAGCTCAAGTGTTCGTAGAGAACATTCTGTTTTCGGCAGGAATAGTCTTGTTTTTATTTTCTTATTTTAAAACACATTGTTTCTACACGTTTCATCTTATTTTTTTCCTAAGAAGGAAATTTTGATTTGGTAGAATAATAACGTACGTTCCACGTACGTTCGTAGCTTCAATTTTCAAGTATATGAAAGGGTTTAAAGTTTTCAACAGGCCTGCAAACTGTCATATTTGTTGTTAGGAAATTATTATACAGTTTACACTGAAGTCAGGGGAGGTTTCAGTAAGTATATATCCGTAAATCCACTGAAGTAATGTAGGTCTGTTCATATAGTCGCCAGCTAATTTAATTATCTATCTATTTATTTATCTATCTATATTTCATTGTTTTACATATAATTTAGTTTGACCTTTTTTGAAATCCATTTGAGATAGAGAATGCATCCACCATTTCGTAAGCTCATTTTTACAAAATTAATTTTTCTCAACCAGATGTTCCTTACAACTCTTACGATATACAGATTGACATGCATGGCAGAGGCCTTCAATCGAAATTTGGCCTGAAAAATGAAACAGTTAATCAGCTATTGTACGTCTGCGAGACCTTAGCACAAAACCTTGAAATGAAAAGCAGGTTCATCTTTTTTTGGTTACTTTTGCAGTCATTGACTCGATTAAATTGTTTGACCATGATATTCCATGTATTATTGTATTGAATCAGAGCCAGTAATTATCATGGTCTTGGACCTCAACCAATATTGAGTACATATTTCAAGTTCGTTTCCATGCCAACTGTGCCTCAAAGTCCAACGTAGGGCTGGATGCTCAGTTGGTTGAGCGCCTGTACGGTATTCAGGAGGTCGCCGGTTCTAATCCCGCTCCAGTCAACTTTTCTTTGTTCACTTTTCAATGAGAATTAAAGCTGTTACGCTACATATGGAATCGTCCAAGCTCCGGACGAGATGAGGTTTAGTTCCTAAAAAAAACACACCGAAAATCAGAAAATCGTTAAAGCATTATTTTGTGGCGCGCTTTTGTATGTTACCTTGGACGTTTGTCAAAATACACGTGTCTATTGATAGGTATAGTGATCATCGCCTTAGTACTAATTCTGAATAATCATGTAGTCAAGTGGTTACTTATTCAAATGGGTTTGTTTAATCCATGGACTTAATAGGTTAATTCGGGACGGACATAGACCATGTGACTGAATTTACCACGCCTCTGAATTATCGGACCAGGGGTCCATTTCACGAAGCCCTGCGATCGATCGTAACTCGAGTTACGAAGGATAACTCATCGTAGGGGGCCTATCTCACATAGGGCTTCAATACATCAAAAGTCCTACGATTGAATAGTAAGTTACGAAGAGTTTGGTGAAATCGACCCCAGAGCTTTACCATCAGAGCTTTCCTGCTCGGAGATGAGGCCTCGGCATGGAATGATGTATTGCATTCAAACCCATGATCTGAAGGGCAAAACCTCGGACTTTTTGGTTTAATGTAGAAGGGCTAGAAGAAATACAGAGATGTTGAACCACATCCAGTATCATCGAATGTGGAATCGGTGAACCCTTACAGATAAATAGGTCGCCCTGCTATCGACGTGGAGTATAGTAAGCGTAGGAGTCGCCGGACGCCCTTGACAGCCTGACACTACAGAACCCTGTAAATATTGTGGTCGGACCGGTGGCGTGCTTGCACTGAGATCGAGCGGTGCTGGTCTGGTCATTATAAGGACATGAAAACAAACCAGTCACGTCTCAGGCTTCGTCTTGAGACAAGGTACAGAAAGATGTGAATGGATGAAGTCACAAGTGACAGGATGTGTTGATGGTGTTTCTCAAAGGGCTGTCACAGAAGAAGCATGGAATGAGTTTTCGGTTCCAATTAAGGTTCGAAAAATACCACCAAAATGGTGACAATGTACACACGGAAAGCGATCAATCTTCTTCCAAGCACACTCAGTAAGAACACAGTACATCGTTGGCCGTTTTTAGACAGAGAGCATCAATTTACAATCACATAGTTGTTAAAATGCGTTACAAAAAGAAAAAAAAAACTTATCAGTGTACTTTTCCACAAAATTGGGGTTCACTTTGTTTTGCACGTTCTTTCTCTGTTTAAAGGTATAATCCATGATTGGTAAAGGTCACAGAAAAGCACTCACACTTTTCCTAATCCAACATGTACATAAAATAACACCTGTGAAAATTTCAGCTCAATCGGTCTTCCGAGTCACGAGAAAATAGAGAAAACCTGACTCAATTTATCTTAATAAAAAACATAAAGAATGCTTTGATCTTACCCCAAAATCAAATTGTTTTAGGTCTTTGTTTGATCAATTTCTTGATAAATACACCATTTCAGGAGGAAATATTTTAACGGTAGGTTTCGACCAGCACCATTTTCATATCAAGAAAGTTGACGTCAATCTGTGAACATTTCTGTTTGGGTATATATGTTACCAATTCTGTATTGTACCTTTTTAAATACCGTTTGCTGCAACCGCAATCGGCTGTTACGATTTTTAATAGGTTTTCAAACACGGTTTCTTCGGATACGATACAGTAGTATTTCAAGGTGAACCTATTTCACAGTTTTATGATGAACTTGACATAAACAGCAAGCTTTCTGGCAAAAGAAAACCCTGAAGTGATGCTTTGATAGCTACTAGTCATGTTCTCCACTCCCTAACAAACGGCCGAAGCCCGGAAGCAAGCCACTCAACCGGTTTATGCAGGGTGTCGTTATAATGTACATGACAATCACGTGTATTCCTTGTAAACTTGAACTTGAACCCAGTGACACACACACATCCATCATGTAGATTGATCACCTCGTGTCCACGGTTCCACCTCTATTAGTTATCATTACGTGTTCTCTTACTACATCCAGCGTGTATATATAGGCCTGAGCTGGTTCTGTGTGGTATGTTCTTCCTTTTACCGGTGATTTAGCCCGGGCAATTTGTGCCAATTAAACTGAAGGTCTCTGATACCATGATGTAGGTGTGATTGATGAGAGAGTTAAAGCAGATGTCATGCCATTGGTTAAGATCAAAATAGGCAATGCTCTCAGATGCATTTCATACCTTTAATACAAGCGTGGTAGGCTTATAGCAGTTGGTATAATGTAATGTGTCTTTGAAATTCTACATAAATTTAAGAAAACAGTTAGATACTGTGCAATTCAGGAGAATCAAAACCTTTTGTTTTATGAGAAAAAAAGAGAGTCTTTTTGGTATTATACTCGCGACTGGGACTACTAATTGACGTCAAACTTTCGCAGGTTTGAAACGTAATTGCATATACATATTGGATTACGTGTGAGTGATGCTTTATGGCCTTTGTCAACCGTGCCCTGTCCATCAGCAACGGTTGTTACAACGACCAAATAAATAATGACAAATCAAGGGTGTGGAAAGGAGCTAATGTCCTAAAAAATCTTTAGGAAATTTATATCTTCATTATCAGTGGCTTAGTGCGACAATTTTCACGATTTCATTCACTGATTCCAATACCACTGTGTAGAAATGTTCCAAATCCAATTGTCTTCGAACATTATCGTTCCCAACCCTCCATCGGTTTGCTAGCCTTGATACCAGCATCCCTGCCACGGGTTTTCTCTCGTAAGTACATGTATGTCGGCACCCTTGACAAAACAGGTATGATTAGGGTGTCTCTAGTGGCGTATTACCCGATAAAGCCCCCCGTGCTACAAGGCAGCGCCTACGGGGCCTGGTTTCCCTCATCGCCTGCCAAACCGTAGTTTAAACACATGTGGCTCCACCTGTAATATACCGAGCCCTATAACAGCTGATAAGCGTTCCAAACATTTGCACGTGTGTTGAAAAAGAGAGAAACTGCTATCTCACCATTAGGGATGTGGTAAAAGATGTGTTCAACGAAGTCAACAAATCTGTTAGCGTTCTCGATAGGAAAATGTGTGTAACATTGTTTGTGATGAGTGTAACAGTGTGTATGGATGTATACAATGCAATTAATATTGTACGAAATTTATCATTATCGCTCAAAATGCTTGTTAAAGTGCATATGCGCGTGCGTATGATAGTAACGCCATATCAATACAATTCCCAAGCGTATATAAAATTATTGGCCTGCACATGCATATACGATTAGTAGAATTATGAATAATGCATGAAGTGACCAACTTCCCTCATGAATAATGCATAATTATTGAACGTGCCACATGATTTCTTTATAATTATTTGGGCTTTTACCAATTATAAGCATTATTCAATGCTAAGCATTCAATTATAACTTCTTGAATCCGTGATAATTGCTTACCACTTAGGCCTAAGTTATTTTCCTGTTTGAATCGGCCAAAATCGAATCACATCATTTTCTTTTCTTCATCCAAAGTTCAGACTTCGTGTACAAATTTCCATTTTTGGCCCATTCGAATGCGTCGCTGTAAGATTTTTCGTTATAATCCCAATTTTATCATCTATTGGGTTGAAATTTCAGGCGGAACTTTTCTCTCTTGTCAGAAAGGGATTATTTTCCACTTTTCTTTTGCAATAAACAGGATCATCGTGAACTTGTTGCCTGTCATCACGGCCTTAGGCTCGGCCAATACGTGGTGGTTGGTTACTCTTCCCCCAACACCACGTGCATGGCGCTAGCTTCACTCTCATATGGGCCAGGGTCTACATATACACACACGTCTGCTGATATATACCAGGACCACTTGTCAAAGGTTATTAATATGAAATAATGAGGGATGCTGGTTTTTTATCTTATTCCGTTGAGACATTTTAAGCAGGGAGATTTTTTTTTTTTCAAATAAAAATGATTCACGAAATTCTGAATTTTTAGTGTCAATGTTTTGCGCTTTTATTAACTCCCATCACTACCTTTATCTATAAGTGAAGTCTTTTGGGACAATTACACCTTTGTGGGGAGGTTATATCCCGACCCTCATTAAATTGTGATTGCAATCAATTATACATCTGTAGCACTGTCGCGTTGTTTGACATTATATTCTTTCTTGAATGTGTCCATGGTTTCTGCAGTTCTGCCAGAACTATGTCACTCACCAACAACAGATTGTCAGTAACACTGCTACTCTAGAAACTCATATACTGCGTTTAATAATATTATGATATTCAAGAGAAAAAACAAACAGGTCCTGTATAATTAAACTAAAGAGTAAAGACTCAGAAAGAAATTTGGAAGACATCCGAACAAACTTATACCTATGGTCATTTAGAGCTGAGTTTGGACTAGAATCCCCTATACAGGCAAATTCACATATTGCTCGTCATATGACATTCTACGGAAAATCATTTCCCTGAAATTTCAAGCCGAACTCCGCAGAGCTTGGTCCTTGAAATGTGGGGAGGCCGTCAGCTGAGCCCTGCATTCAAGAGGTTGAGTATGTGGGTCAGGCAAGAACAGTAATCAGAGGAAATCCCGCTCTAATTCCCCGTCAAACGTCCACCGGGCCCGTCCCCGGTAATGTTCGACCGTAAACTTCGCCCGATCCACGGATTAAAAAACATGATCGTCGCGGCCTGGAATGTTAAAACTCTCGGGTAAGCACGGTGAACAATCGTTATTGTGCCCGGGAAAGCCACGGAGCTATAATTATACAAACACGGTCATCTCTCTCAAAGCTCCTTGACGTATGCGCGAGATGAGACGGATTTAGTTCAAGTTCAAGAAAGTCGGTCATGGCGATATTGACGAGAAGTGAAGGTCAGAAATTCTGGCACACCCTAATCCTCTGTAACTCTTTGAAATGTCACTGAAACACAGAATAATTGGGTTGCAGTATTAGTAAGGAGTCTGTCCATACGCCCCTCCTCCCTCCTCCAAAACAGGTCTCAAGTAAAATATTGACAACACCTTCTTGTCGGAAGCTTCCGTCTTAAGAAGTGGTCCTGTACATTTTTTGATAAGATTAATACTGAGGCTTTCAGTCTTCTAGCGCTATGTCGATTGATGGGTACATAACGGTAAATGTTGAGAGATTGGAGATAAATCAAGAGCCTGGAACTGAAGTGGTTGCCCATTCTAGGTTCAACATTAACAGGATTCTACGTTTTTGGTCCTCATTAGCGGCCCCTTAGTTCGGAGATTTGTCTGCGGCTCCAAACGGATAGAATGCATACCGCCCTCTCTAGTTGCTACTGGCCTGTTGAAGAAACTATGGTTGCACCCAAGTAAATAAACTCCCATAGACAACAGTGATAAATCCAAATACTTCAAAAATCATTAAAAAATATACAGAACTCTCACAGCTGTTCAAGTTGCACAGAAAAATGATGATGAACATGTCACCTTTCGTTATCTTTTCATTTAATGGTGGGTTGACCATTGAATTTTTGAGATATACTCATTCTCAGCTGACCACCCCTAAAACAAGGTATGGATCACTCCAATCAAAGAAGCCATTTTCAAAAAAACATCCCTCTGCAAAGCGGCTGAAATAGACTCACTTTCTCACCTAATTGCATCACAAATGGTCACAAATGGAAGCCCAGAGTCCAGGTAGGAGGTCCAGTGCCCTATTTCTTCAATCCCTCTTTTTTATAGCTCTCAGAACTCTCTTATTTAAAATATATTGAGTGCTTAACTTTTATTAATGAGCTCGGCGGACGGATTTGGGGACTATTTACTTGGGTGCACCCCTACAGAGTGGTACATAAATTTCAATTATCATGCAGGTCCAGTCTATGTTTTTCTTTATTCATTTCAGCAATTTAAGACTCTCCTTCTCTTGTACGACACGTGATTAGCTCGATGCGAAAAGTCATACACAGATGGAATTTTGACCAGCATGCCGACTTAACCGTGGTCACAGCATGGTCTGGGCTCGCTCGTGGGATTGAGTCAGTTGGTCACAATGGTCCTGGAGCCGATGTCAGGAAGCACTAAGATTGATCTTAAGTGTAAATTCATCTTGGTTGCTAAGCAACATGTGATGTCACAATACAAATCACTATGGTGATATTGAAGTTGAACAAGTCACCTTCAGATTAATCTTAGTGCTTTGTGAAATCCAGCCCTGGTCAGCGGGTCACACAAAAAGTTAATGTTGAGCCAACGCCCTGAGTGTAATGTCATGTCACGTAGTGCACACCCTGAAATCGTCTGATCGGTGCAGTGACACTATTATAGACCCGGCTATTGGAGGACCTTCACGGTGGTACAAACCTCCAAAGGGACCGTTTCTCTTGAAACATCTGGGAAAAAAAAATTCAGCCCAAATCCAAATCATGAGAATTTTCCTTTTCCTTTTCCCATAGGCCTATGTACAATTGGTTATACATCCGACTTTATAGTGTATACCTTTGCTTGATAATATCAGTCTAAAGATACAGTCTAATACTTCATCTTAAAAAATTCGTATACATTCTGAGGGTTGACTCAAAGTTCAGATTATTGCAAGATACCGTTTCATGATAATAATTCTTTTTTTAGGAATAGTGATTTCCACGTGCTCTATCTTTTTTCTCTCTTAGAAATCATCCACTTTCCAATATGTTTCTTATCAGAATACTTGGTGTTGAAATGCCAGCAATTTGTAGACTTATCTGGAAACCTTCATCCTTGCAATTCGATTTTGTTTTCATTATTTGAACTAAGGAAATGAAGCAACTGTATTATGAATGATTGTTGCGTTTTGATAGTAATGGCACTAGTATTGTAGGGCAAAGCTTGCTGTATAGGCCTGTGTTTTTGTTCTTGTGTCCTTTTTATTTTGTGTAAGACTGGTTTTCACCGTCTTTGGTCACTGATGGTCCCATCCTCTTACTTCTTAGTGCTGAACTCACGCGGCAATATATACCACAATGTTGGGGTCCTTCAAACTGCTAAGTCGCTATCTCGCAGCCCTTGAATTACGAAAGTGGTTTAAGAAATCCACGGGCCGGCCGTAGTATAAAATGATGTAATTCGACGGGTGAATTCCTGCTTTGGCACCGGCGAGTCTCCCCCGTCACAATGGCCGGCTGCGCTCTGGGCATACTCCCGTAAAGTCCACTGTTGTGCCGGTAATTTCCCCTACCTTGTTTCTCGGTCTTTTGGGTATGATCCCCGGCGTATCCATGGCCCTAGTCATGCCTCAACTATCCTTTAAAATAAAACTCACCTCCGGCGCTGTTTACCCAGCGATTAACAGGGCCCTCTAATTTCGCGGACCAAAAGGCCCTTGGTTTAATTGGGCAAGTCAATAAGCTTCACAAACACGGAATTTGTTTTTCTTGTTTCAACAATTGACTTAATGCGCCGGAATTGGAGGAACATTAACTAGCAGGGGGAATGGATTGTAACAGTGTGACAGAAAGTTGTTGCATGACTGGTCTCGATTATTCTGTTATCACGCGAGGGTTCTGTGCTGATGGTCAGTTCAGATCCACATGGTTTCCTGACAATGTCGTTCTGCTTTCTCTTTGGAAGATTCCTCCCTTTTCTTTCACTTTGACTCCAAAATCTCTCAGGAATTTCTGGGTCTCGCTTTATCCGTTCAGTCTCATGATAATATCATTCCATTCCATTAGACTGATACTCGTATTACAGCCTGGTTGTTTAAGAGCCAGGCAGGATTCGAAATGCGGGGTACGCTTTTCATTTTACCATGAAACGATCAGGCGCGGTTCTAGAGCCATTATTTTGGGGGGGGCTAGAAGACCCAATATTTTGGGTTCTTCTAACATGCGCTTCTGCTATGTTTTATTAGGGGTCGAAAACATGCACATTATAGCCCATTATGTAATTATGTAGTTATGGCGCTTAATAACTTAAAAAATCTAGTATTTTCAAGAATTTTTTTCCACTTGCATTTGTTTGGGGGGGGGGGGGGGGGGCTAGACAAATTGAATCTTTTCTTCGGCTTTTCCTGTTCGGATTTTTCACCAGGGTAATAGCATTGTTTAAGTTTACCCTCTATACAGAGATAGAAATATTAGGCAATTCATGGGTAAAGTTATATGCATTGTTGGCTATTAATTTGCATAATTGCCATGACACCAACCAAAAGTCAGCCTGAACTCCGTCACGGTCCGAAAGCTTATAGTCTGATTTGATTGTTCTTCCATTTTCATTTGAGCGAAATGTATTCTATACTTATTACGTGCACAGGAATGCAGCAAAAGATTTGAGAAATACAGATTAAAATAATTGGAATGTGCTTCAATTGATGTTGGCCAATTCATTTTGATATTAGTTGTAACTATACAATTGGTAATTGGTAAAGCCATGTACACATTACGGGTCGTTGCCGTAATTTGATTGGTTGAGGAATGTAGGAAGGAACCTGGTTGAGTTGAATTTAAACTTCGACCAATCCGGCGACGTAACGTGTATGCTCTCGATATCCAATCCCGTTCGTTTTCCAGGTTTGATACGTAAGCAACTTTTTTATGTTAAACATGGGTGGTCTTGTGCCCATTTAACGAGTTAATGTGGATGTAAGCCCCAAACGAAAGGTAGTTCAACTCGGCTAAGAGAAACCTTGCAAGGGCTCACCGTTTTGGTAGAGCTGGAATTCCTCTCCGCATGCAACCTAGCTATAGTCTTTCTTCCATGATTGCGGCCGTTTTAATTTGAATGTCTACTTTGGGGATTCTCGTTCTCTTTATAGAGTTTGACTTTCACTCCCTTGAAAGACTCGACACGCAAGCCGGTCATCAATGTGGTGCCTGCCAGCCCACTCGCTGCAATGTGACCGAACCTTGAATCTCTCTGTATACACATGCACACCTTTCGTTTGTGATGTCATTTTGGGCTCACCGTGCGTGATGATGGAAGTGTTTGGGCTCCGTAACCATGGACGGTGTCCTCTAATTCCATGCCAAGGTTCCACTGCGTCATTATATGGCTCGTATAGTCTCATGCTCGAGGAATGTAACATGACCTGGATGGACACGTGGGAACCAAGCCAATATTTCAGCAAAGTCGATTCAATTTTTTCTGGCGCCAAAACTACAGAACTTGTCGTTGCCAATTCAGGTTACCTTCACGTGTTATATCGGAAGATAGATTTGATTTCCCGTTTTAGAATTAAAATTGGTGTACATGTAATTACCGCGATAAAAAGGCTCACATTTAGAGCGATTTAACTTGGTTTAAAGGTAATATCATACTTTGGTTTTTGTCAAAGAAATACAGATTCATGGGCAAAAAATATCAAGGAAGATACAATAATAGTCATCTGTGAAAATTTCATTCCCATACGGTGCCCACTTTTTGAGAAAACAGTGAAAAACGGAAACAGTATTTCTTAAGTCTTTTCTCTTTTATTTTTTATCTTTTAAAGGATCAAAAAGATTTTCGGTCATTGTTTAACTAATTTCTGGATAAATACAGCATTTCAGGCGGAATATTAACGGCATGTTTCTACCACCACCATCTTCATATCCTATCATAAGTTAAAAGTAAATCTGTGAAGATTTCTGTTTCAGTTTCTTACCAAAGTATGATACTACCTTTAAGAAAAACAAGATTTCCCCAAAATAAAAACTTTGGTTCGGTTCTCGAACTTTTTTTCTCACTGAGTAAGTAAAACATAGTAAGTTGTGTAATCATTCGAGTCTGCATTGAAATTATTATATTAAATGAGTGTGTGCTTGGTAATCCAATTGATCACGTCAACCAACCATTATACATCGATAAGTTAATGAAATGACTACATATCCTTCTTGTGCAGCTCTTCGCCATTCTTCTATAGATAATAAAGATGCACTTCAATCATCCCATGGACGTATTTACCCCGTGATTCCTGTCAAATGTGCAATGCAAGATTTTCGTTTTCTCGGTGAATTAGTCCAATCTCTATGGTCCTAGCGAGGTCGCAGTAGTTCCGTAGCATGTAATTGGGTGAAAATAATCGACCTCTATTGTTTCATTGGCACGCAAAGCTTTGGCGATTGAACCGAGCCTTAAGTCACGGAGGTTACCCCCGTGCTTATAAGTTAACACCAAACTGCCAGGGGCCAATAGGAGGGATATTGGAATCGCTGGTGTACTCATTTCCATACCGTACGGGATTCATTAAAGAAAAGGAGAAAAAGAAAAGACCACAGTCGCTGATAACTCCTTTAACTTGTCCACTGTGTGAATTCAATAGCCTGGCTTCGCTGTTAAAAAGGGGGTTCTTTTTCACTTTCGCTCGGAAGTGTTGTATACTTTCCAATAGAGATGTAACCTTCTTGTCGAACTAGGTTGATTAGCGTTTTTGTAAAGGCCAGGGAAAACACGTCTTTACGGCAGTTTATTCATGGTCTAGCGACTGTAAGAGTGTGACTGCCCCTGGTTGGGTGTCTTATTGTCGGCCACAATTCGGACACGGTGCGGTAACTTGTTTGCAGTCCAAGTCACCGTTTATAATGAGCAAGGGTGCACGGCGTTCATATAGCAGTACCGTCCTCCTATAGCTAAGGTTTTTCAGTACCAGCACCCCTGCGCTATTAGACTTCTTCCGCTGACGGTTTTTAGATAAATGTAGGCTTACCACGCGTGATTGGGGCGCTTTATATAAATTGCCGGAAGTGTTTCTTGTTTTCAATCAATTCCTACAATTAGTCTGACACGCGAACATTTCTCCCGCTTGCAACATTCTCCGTTTAGCTTGTTGTAGGAAGGGATATTGCTTTTTTGTCGCGTGAGTTAGGCCAATTTCGATCTTTGCAGACGTACCAGCGTTGTTATTATGAGGTTTGGGAGGTACTAGTAACGCAGAAGGCACCCTCCTCCCGAAATGTACAAAATAAATTCCTTTCTGTACGTCAATTATACTTTGATTATACTGTATATCGATTTGTTGCGCCATCAATTGTCACTGTCCCTGGCACCAAAACAAAGATAGGGTGTTGGTGAATATAGTGAGTGGGGCTGGGCTGGGCTGGGCTCTCTGCTGGTTGCTTGGGCTGCTCCGCTGGGCCGGACTGGGCTGGGCTGGGCCGACTTGGTGAAGCCAGCGTCCCGTTACACAAACTACCGGTACTGAAAGCTTAGTGAAGACTCCACAGCCTTTTCTTTAGTTACATTTTGTGAAGTTCCTCTTGGCGTGTCCTTTGAAAAATACCTTACTCACGTGATGTACAACTAGTGCTGGACATTTTTCAGTGTCTTCCAGTCCCTCCCATAGCAGCTTTTGATCCAGCGAATAATAACAGTCCTTTCATTATAAACTGCATCTCCATCGATATTCTCTTCATAGGCGATCGATTGTGAAATTCCAGAGTTTTTCATTTCGATTCTAAAACCAATTGATCCATTAGGAACGGAGGGAATCGTTTGTTCCTCGGTCGCCGTGATAAGTGTTTGTCCGTTGATGTTAAATTATTCATACCAAGAAGCTATTTGCAATAAATCAAAACATGATGTGCACTTTGCTCGTAAAGGTATATGTAAAAGAAAGGCAGCACGTTTTCTTCGACAAAATGTATCAAAGTTCAGCTCTAATATCCAAGTTCTTTCCTAAAGAACTTAAAGATCGTGTACTGTTTCTCAGGTTGCAGCATTGCTGCGTTTATCAATGAAACTGATCCTTGGGATATAGCATGTGTGTCGTTTAATTTCATAGTTTCTGACCGTCTGCCAAACGAACAAAGATAATTGACTATTTGGGAGAGTGGACGGCCAGAGTACACTGGCCGGAACGTCGAGATCCTTCTCACCGGTTCTTTTCAGAACCACACATTTATAAAGGAGATTTCACATGGTGTCTCCGCAAGCCTACTTTATTACGTTCTTCCACCATGCAAAGCTTCAAATCCTACCTATTTGGGACACCATCAACGAAGTGCTGGGTAGCTCAGTTGGTATAGAGCTCCTGTACGATGTTCAGGAGGTCGCTGGTTCGAATCCCGCTCCGGTAAATTTGTCTTTGTTCACCTTTCAATAACCTGAAGATAGTGTTAGTTTTGCAACTTCATTCTTATTAAAATGACTTCACCATGCAATAAGTTCCAGGGGTACACACATAGTCCATATTTACTCAACGTGCACTTTATAGAGAGAGTTCAAAGGTTAATTCACAACAATTGGTCAATCTATATCGATTCAATCTGTGTTTGTATAATTGAGCGCTGCAGCCAACCAATTCATCATTTGGATCTACGTGCCTATAGTCCTATACTTTTCTCCCACATTTTTTTTTCAAATGGCCCTTCGTCGTAAGGACCACAACGAGATTACTAATCAGTAGATCATTAATTAGTTGATCGTTAATTAGTCACTCTCTTGAGGAGGAACTGCACACTGTTCGGAACGTCGAGATAATACCAACGGTTCTTCTCAGAACCACACATTCTCACAGAAGAGTTTACAGTCATGGTGTCACCGCAAACCTATAGCTTCTTTCATTAATTAGTTGATGATTAATTAAAACTGGGTCATTACTTAGCATACTTTTGTAATTTGAACGCGCACCAGAGGTATTATAGTGGCAATGATTTCATAAATTATTTTTAGCAACTATCCGATTATCGTAAGAGGCATCGGAGACAATCGTTAGAAAATTGGAATCGGATTCAATTCGATGATTTGGAAAATAGTCGATCGTAGCAGTCTGCGACCAATGTACGATTCCCTTAAGAACGTCTTATAACTGCAGGACAACCATAGTAGCTGTTCAGACCTATAATTAGTGGTAGTTTCAACAATAAAGAAGTGTGGAGGTTTCAATATGAGGCCCACCCTTGCCGAGCAAGTAGTCCAGGATAAAAGTCATTTACGGCAAGGCCTTGAGAATGGGCGAAGCACGGAGTGTAGATCTAAGATGGGCACTGACCTTTGTGCATTGTCACCGGATGTAAAAAGACCCATCCATGCACGTGTAATGAGGCGCCGAAGCTTGTATTGCTTGCACTGGCCACCGGGAAGCTCTGCCAAGACATTCTAGCAAAAACAACAGGCGCACGGACCAACAGACTCTGAAAAAACGTTCTATAGTCATGATTTTAGGGTTTTCTTCCGATTGGTGCTTTTTTTTTCCTTGTACGTGTATCAGCCCTGTGTTCTTTTCATTCTCACGAGGTTTTAGGTGGGATTCTAACCAAGGACATCATTTACCGTTTTGCAGACTCTTGGACATTGTAGGCATTAGGCCGAAAATAAATTTGTTGTGTTGCCCTCAGCGACCGACCGTAAAATGCCAAAACTTTGGGTCGGGATTTTTTTTTCTCCGAGTCCTAAAGTATAAAAACTCACCATTTTTGACAGAAAATGTAAGATTTAGCAGTAAAAAAGCGTGTCTCCTCAAAACGACCCAAGCCCGTTGATTTATAAGCCCTGGTGACCATACATCCTGTATTTATTCTTAAATGTTTGAAAGTCGGCCAAAAAAAAAAAAATTCGACCGACCGACCCAAAATTTTTATTTTTCCACTTGAGGGCAACACAACAATTTGTTTTGGGCCTTATGAGCAATTTACTATTTCACAGTTTTTAATGACATCATTTTGTCGTTGTCAAGATGCAGTCAGCGCTAAGTTTATAGTTCTTAATTGCCGAAGCCTACATTCTTCCATCAAGCAGTCAGATGTATTTACCTCAATTCAACGGCATGTGAATGAAAAGGGCGTGGCTACTGACGGTGGCAAAAAATGTAAAACTCTTTTGTTTCAAATGGGTTGGGTTCTTAATGCCTATGCGTTATAACACAAGACACATAAGTGTTACATTCAGTGCTGTTTACACATAAATGCCGATTCAATGTTGTACTTCATGCGTTTTGCAATGCAAAATGAAATGTTGACGTCACATATTGATATAGTACTTTTATGACATCATTTTTCGCATTTTTATCGTTTCGCATGGCCTCAAGTCAGAGCCAGCCCTATATCCCGATCAGTAACAATCATTCGGACTCAACACACAGACAAATGAACAAACAAACCTCTGAAGGCGTTAAACAATGTATGCTGGTACAGGCCTATACAGCGATATTGTCAACACATGCTGGGTATATAGACACAGCTTATACGTACCATTTCCCGTTTGTTACGAAGGATAATGCTCGTTCGGTTACGTACAAATTGCATTCTTGCTGTGCGAGGTCGTACTTTTACTGCACACCATACGAGAAAAGGATATTATTCTTCAACTTCTTGAAGTTATTGTAAATCTGACTTTCCTGTAATTAGAGTATAACCAAAATGTTATCCCTGTACATTTAATACATGTAATTTCTTCTTCAATATTTCAAGATCAATAGGTCAGTAATGTGATGGTAAGAGCCTTCATATCTTGATTAACATTGTTTTTAGTGTATCGGAATTTAATTTAAAGTTTTGTGTACGCTTTTAAATGGCTGAAAATGAGAACCTGTTGTTTCACTTGGTTTCTGGAACGGCTGTGTCCGAGAAAGAATAGCTTGTAAAATGTTGTTATACGATACAGCACAACTGCACCAAACTATGGACCATACCGAGGATAGGCCTGAAGGATTATGAAGGTATATGAGAAATTCATTGTGGGACCGTTTGTGCTTAAAAATGTTACACGAAATCCCCCATAGGCCTGGCTAAGGATGATGCTAAGATTTCGTATTTTGTTCGTGGTCGCTATGTGTATCAAGCGCAAGCAAAGCTTGAAGAACGTACGTCATGTTCAAAATATCGTGTACTACCTCTAAAATGCCACACCAAGAATACAGCGCCTTCTTCCAGCAATTAGGCCCTGATTAGGATAATCCCACTCGATCCGCTTATGTACTTGCCCAGATCCTGAAAAGCTCGTCCACAAATCCCTTTCTCTGGCACTTAGCGGGCCCATGTTAAAATGACGTATTACCGGTATAAGCCTAAGCGTGAAGTGGGATTTCGCTCTTTAAATTGAATAGTGAATTTCATTTGGTTACCCCTTTTTGACCAGATGGTCATTTTGTGTTTGGTGCCCGAAGACTTGGCGAAAAGAATACAAGTGAACTGCAAATTATCAGCATGTGTATCCTAATGGAGAAATCCTAAATCCTCTTTTTGCAATGTCACGGGTTCCAGCTAAGACCGAAAGATGATTGCAGAGCAAATGAACGATCAATCCTCCTTGTTGCGTGTTACCGTCAGAAGGTGCTCTTCGTCCAGTACATTGGGGTATCACGGTAGCCTGGTATAATACCTCCCGTGTCAACACCGTTTTCAACAGACTCTACGACTATTGTTCTCTGTTGGCTTTTAATGCTCTCGCTCTGTTTTGATCACAAATATTTGTGGAATGGAGGTCCTTTCTTTTGTTTGGTGGGTGCGTTGTTGTTTCACGTGTGCGGAAACATTATTACGATTTCATTGATTCGTTCGACCAAGACCCATGTCCACCCATGGCTAACCTTGACACACTACCCCCCCCCCCCCCCCGACCAGCCACCATAACTTAAATTTCGCTCTTTATTTTAAGCATACTGATACCAAAAAAAATATGGAAGATTGTAGAATGATGTTTCCTTGGCAAACATGGTGCTATTTTGGGGTAGAGGAGAGGTCCTCTACCAAATGTCTTAATGCAATGCCATCTTTCAATATTGACATTTGCTCACACAATATTTGACTTGCCAATTACACCATTACGAACCAAAATAAAGTGGTGGGCCAGTATAATAATACATCAAGACTTCACCACACAGTCTGAAGTACCCATGGTATGAAGTCTATGCCATCAGATGGAAGTGGTTAGCGCCGTTCCTATATAGGATGATCTGATGGGATAAAACCCCTCAGCAAGACGCATGCACCCACGCTCCCAAGCAACTAGAGATGTTGTATCCAGGGCTCCTGTCCAATTTTCAAATAACGAAAACGTCAACACAAGAATAGAAGTTGAACTGTTTTGTTCGCGAGTGCGTCGATGTTTTAGCTTGTGGCTCGTAAGATCGATGCTTCTTTATAATCTCCCGCACCGCACCTTGTCACGCACATAGCCATCAGCAACTGCAGTAGAAGGAAGGTACGTGGTCCAGGACCTAAAGACCAACGTTCGTCCGCTTCGCAGTTTCGTCCACTTTCTCGCTTATAGCTTCTTGTTTCTGGAATTAAGTCAAGTTGGGGGTAAGTTAATTTGCATAATCAAGGTAATAATTAGGTGTCTTAGACAAAATACTCCTACAAGTTTCCTCTTTGTTTAGTCTGAAAGAGTGACAACGGCAGTTTTCTTTCAGCAGTATTGAACACTTTGCATATAACTGTTTCATCATGGAAAGTTCATCAAACTTGTAGCAAAGAAACTCAGTTCAAATGACCTGGAATAGGCATACACAGATTCACAAAGGTGTCTAGTGCGTATAAGACACATTGTTATACTGTAAATACATTTCTTAGATGACGTCTTTCTAATAATTCGCTGTGGTAATAACTAACGTTGATTTAAAATGAGATTTTACCATGTTTTGGTCTTTTTTAAACCTATATAGCCAGACTTATTCCGAAGAGAAACGAAACTGTTTAGATTTGTTGTTCTTTGTAATTAAAGAAAGTTTTTCCCCTACTCTATAATCTCCTGGCTTGATAATGAAACACCGGCACGGCATGACCACTGTCGGATGACTGGCTTCAATGTCCCCGGCAAAGCCGGCAAGGCTCTGCGATTTTCCGGCAAGCTTGAGACGGACTGAGGGCGGTAACATCAGAACAAATCCCAGGCTTTGTTGGCCCAACAAAAGTAACGGCAGGTTGTTTTCTGGCCGCAAAAGTTTGTTTTCAAACGCACCCTTAGTATTTCAACAGGAGGGACTCGTTCGGCGTACCAAATTGCCTTTGAATGATGATCAAGCTTAATACTCTTGTATCCGGCGCAAGATACAGAAATATGTCCTTGTATTAAATGAAGGAAGCTACTCTACATAACCGTAGCGTAGTGACCAATCAGTTAACCACCAGCGAGAACCATGTAATACACGTCATGTAATACAGTTTTGCTATTTCTTTTACCGTCATTGTAACAATATTGTCTGTGATTGTTTTTAATGAATCGAGGTTTAGAGAACAATATTTAAGACGACCATATTTTTTCGTCTTGCTTTATAATGCAATGTTGGTTGTAATTTGGAGGAGGTTATGTGTGTATGGGCTGATTACAGTCCAAACAGTCGATAATGTGCCGCTCCATCAAAGCCCTCATATTGGCGTCTGATGTTTGAAAGAGGGTTAAGTTATGAATAATTAATCATGGACGGTGCGAGATTATAACTCTTGTCACGCAATCTAGTCCAGTCCGTGGGGTATAGGCTCTTCCAATCTACACATGTAGTTCCATAGCAAGGAACATGCGTGGCAGTGAAGACTGTCACGCATCACACCTTCTCCTTGCGTGAACGATAACACTCCGCTCCAATCATTTTCCAAATGAACTTGCGTGATAATAAGATAAGATCGTTACACAGTCTGCTCCTAGCATGGTAGGTAATGATGGTGATTTAAAGATACTTGCATCACAGTACATAATTTAAGACAATCTATTCTATAACCTGAATACTCTGCATTAGATCTAGTTCTAAGGCCAAGTCACTCGAGGCAAGTTCCAGCAATCCCCAAGGAGAGATAACATTTTATCTTTAAATCTTGATAACATTAATTTTATTGCGGATAATGAGAAACTTTGTGAGACAAAAATACTTTTGTGCTACCGAAAATTTCCGATTGTATGTGATGTAGTTGATTGTGTCCAAGTTTCTTGTAACACTTGCTTCATGTGACGTGACACCTGCGGTGACGTATGTCACGCTATCATACCCACTTCTGAGACGTTACACTCAGCTTCAGAACCAGTTCCACACCAAGGAACCGGCATAGTGACCGATCGTGACGCAATCTACCCTAGAGTCAGTTGACTCTATTGGCAGTTCTCGTCATCCTACTAGGATTGCCCACATGCACTTGTTGAAGTACTTTAACGGATCGGCACCAATGTGAGAGCTTACTCACACAATGATAAACAGAATGACATAACCCTCGTCTCAAATCGTCAGGGAAATGATACACAATATTGTGCCGCTTCTTTATGTTTTATCACAGTTCAATATAAATATTTAAGCTTGCAGGACAGGCAGTAAATTGCGCTTGTGTTGAATCAAATGATTTATCGAGACCTCGCGACATCGATCGCGTGCCACTCTGCCGGCTTGGTAACCCTGCCAACCCAGGCCACTGTACATAAGTCCCTCATGCAGTGGGAGTCCCTCGACTCAGTTCCCTTCAGAATCAGGGGTCAGTTGAATAGCTCCATGGTTGCACTGAGGCTTGCCTGACAGATCTAGGTAAGCCTTTATTTTGGACTTGGCCAATCACAGAGCCTCATTCAAACACTCAATTTTATTAAGGAAGAAGTAGACTTGAGGCTTCGTGGTCGATTTCACGAAGCCCTGCGATCGATCGTAACTCGAGTTACGAAGGATAACCCATCGTATCCTACGTAGTCCTATAGGACTACAATGCATCATAAGTCCTACAGTAAGTTACGATGAGTTTGGTGAAATCGGCCCCTGGTGATTTTAATAGTTCAAGGCTCTGCACTGTAACACGATTATATTTTTGAATGCTCGTATAGATTCGAATGAGTCCAAAACGTGTTCACTTCGTTGCGAAAACGTTTGTTCATTTACATGTGAACAAATGAAACTAGCTGCGGGATTCGAACCTGCGACCTCCGCATTGCCGAACACGCGCTGCCTTGATTATAATCCTCAAGTTATAAGTTATTGGAACGAAGGCTATAGATGGAGGTCGAGAGTATAAGTTCCGGCGACCAAAGGTGGACGTCTATGGGGCCCATTTTGGAGATCTTTAGCCCCTCCCTGATCCATTATGTTTTGACCACTGTCACTATGACCACGCCTCTCTGGCGCCACACCTACGTACGCATATCACACTGTCTGCCGTCACTATGATCTGACCATGCTCCGCAATCATTGAGACAAATTTAGAAAAACAGACACGATCGAGGAATTTGAAGTGGTGTAGCTGAAGTGGACCTGTTTCATGTTGTATCTCGTTATACATACACGGCACGCGCTGGCACCGCCCATCAACTGACACAAGCTTATACCCATTCACAAAAATAATAAGAGTAATATCCCACCAATTGAGTCGACCCCAAATATGTACCTCTCCTGCCCCCTTTGCAGAGTCCAGTCAAGCAAACAATTCGGCCGGACTGTTATATGGCCCACCGTCGTGTTTGGCGACTTGTTGACCAAAGGGTGTTTTATTTTTCTTGTTGTCCTGTGACGGTGCAGTCCCGCCAAGTGCTTGTGTAGCGGCTTAGCATACCTTCAAACTGTAACAGTCACCGGTTTACTTTGTTTGGCCAAGGTTGAACAAAAAGCACTTGACGACGTCACGCGAAAAAACTTCTGCTTGCGCTAAAGTGCGATTTGTCTGGAATTTCCTGTCCACCATAACAAAAAAATTAAAAGAAAGAAATGAAAGAAAAAACCAAACGAAGATTAGAAGCACAAGAGAAGTGTGTCGAAAATGAAACCAGATAATTCATTATTGCTTTATATTACGATGATATTCTAGAACCAATGAGTAGCCTCTTAGGTCTATTGTTTTAGAGGTACGGAAAATTAGTTCCGCAATATCAAAAAGTTTGGAAAGCGGCTCATTCCAAGGACAACAAAGGGAATGCGGTGATACCACTGTAGGTCAATAATAATGCAATCAAATGCGAACAAAATGAATCCAATCTGCATGGATATTAGTCATAATACTACTCAACAGCTTGTGTTTAAGAACCAAATTGCAAGGTATTTTCAACCTTTGACAAACGCGTCCATTGGAATGTTAATTCGAATCCTGTTATAATTATGACAACGGGAGACTGCTGCGATTAATCTGGTGTTGTCCTGGATTCGTCATGCTTTTTGTTTGTTTCTTTCTCTAAATTCTCATGCGATCTGATCTGGCATGTGGCACGACATTTGCACGGCTTCGTTGCACGTGTTCGGAAGCTGTGACCAGTCCATGTCGCAATTGCATTTCACTCAGCCTCACGACACGTTTCAGACATGCATTTCCTAACATTTTATTCTCCTTTTTGCTTAGTGCACGGAGTCGCCATTTTTCCAAAACGAAACTGATTTCTCTGCAGCTTTTGTGACTTTTGCTTGTATTTTGTTTGTTTATGTTTGTGCCATTAGTTTTGTTGTCATAGTCGCATGGAATTTCATTAGTCTAAGTTGTATTCAAAGAAAGTCTACGAACCGACTTAGAAACATTCCTTTGCTGGCAAGACCCTTTCGTGTTAATTAATGAGTGATCTGACGGTTTGTAACATCGGGTTGTAATAATGATCTATAGTAGTGACGTTTTGTGCTGAGCCCGCGGAGGTCGGAATCCCTCGACCAGCAGCGCTGATTATTGTTATAGCTTGGGAGTTTTACTCGACGGCACCTTGGGTCATACCCGAGCTGAGTTGCCTGTCCGTATTTTACCTGGACGGATGGAGAGATCCCAGCCCCGGTCTAGCCGGGGGTGTGTTTTTGATTGACGCGCTCATCGTACTGACATCTCGGCATGTTGCGAGTAATAGACCGCTGGGCAAGATCCCCAAAAAAGAAGGAATCTCCTAACCGTGTATGGCTTCTCCGGACATTTTCCCATCTTTACTTTGCCGTGATTTCCTCCTCTGGGTCCTTCACTTCAATCTTGAGCCGGGGCCCCCGTCATGGCTCATTAATTTGCCCGCTAATTAGCCGAGTGTTTATTTATTTTTGTTTGTGTTTGCACACACGCAATCGGCGTCTTGGTTTTGGCAACCACCAGCCCCCCCCCCCCGGTCCCGGGGCATTTCAATTTGCAGAACCCATTCATTGAGGCCGAGCGGCTTTTGATTGGCCGAGGCCATCCCGTTACCTGGTTTCACCTGTAGAAGTGGGACACAGTACGCATGCTCACACCAATCATCTAGCAAAGTGATGTATATATCAGAGGCGTTTACCGCGTGCCCTTACCCATGTTGGGTATCGTTGACTAGATAATTACCTTCCGATTTTTTTTTTAGAGCATGCTATCGGTGCCCCAAGTATGAGCCTTGCTGAATAGTGCCAAAAGCTTCTAGATGTCTCGAGTGCTCTTACTATAAACTCCAACCTCTCACGGAGCTGGCTTCAGAAACTGAAGTTGGCGGCGTTGAGTGCGGTAGTTATGCCCCAAGAGCGTGCAGTAGTGTGGCTCGCAAATGAACTGCAGGTGGCCAGCCCAGGAGTGTTTGAGCATTTGCCGTTGTGTATGTTGTCCCCATGCAAACTAGTGGATGTATAGAAGAACACTGATCAGGCATTCCTATTCCACTTTTGAAATCCTCTGCAGGATAAGTGCTGCACGGAGAAGAGTCAAGCTTCTACAAGTCACCAGAGTGGAATGTGCGTGTGACTGAGCTGGAGAGAGAGAGACACACAAACAGATAGACAGGAGACATCTTTGTGCCAAACAGCGAACAGAGAGACGACGATTCGTCTTTACATTGACTCGAAGTTGAAGAGATATAGCTACACCGGAAACTACACGGAGCTACGTCAATCCTTACGTGGAATGTGTATCTCCATTTCCACCGTCCAAATCTCATCCGTATCGTAAAGTCACATAACCGATCTCCTCCACGTACGTCATACAGGAATAGTCCGACGATCCATCCACCGTTCCACAGAGCTCCATTTGTGACTTTTTGTGTTTGCTGGCTAAAACCAGTGTTTTCTTTTTTTGTTGTTGACATTTCCTCGCACTGCCAGACCTATAAGAATGCACCAGCGTAGCAGTAGTGAAGTGCTTCTGGCCTTGGTGGTGTTGTGCACTTGTTGTTTGGCCCGGGCTACCCCCATTCCACCACTGGCATCATCATCATCATCATCATCATCACCTACGGCATCCCCAGCGCTGCTGGACGTTGTGTCCCCATTCGCTACGGAACTTCTTGAACCCGGAGAGGCAGTGGATGATCAGGGGACGTTACCTGTTGATCTGCTTGTAAACTACGATGCCAAGGTAAGCAACCCAATCATTATAACCCTTGTCAATTTGTGCAGTTGTCGAAACTAGCTAATTCATCTGTAACCTGGATAACATAGTAACACAATGGCCGTTAAGTTAGCCCCAGAAAACCCTACCGGTTGTACCAAAATACTCACAAGTCGAAATACTTATTATTATTAGGTGTAGGCTTGTGACTTTTTTTATCACAATGCTGGGATCCATGTTGTCCAAGCAAACCAATCTGGACCTAGATCCGCACGATAAGTTCTTAGATCTTTTCATCAACTTCCACTTACATCCACAGTTTTTGTCCAATCAATCAAAATTAAATAAGTATCTTTGCACTAACAATGTAGGCTAATGGAGAAAATAGTTTGATCGAAACGAACATCCTGTATACTTCATTCCCAAAAGAAAATTCTTTTCGTTAATAACAACCAAGCAAGAAGGATTTGAGGCTTTGCATGGTGACAATTAGTATGTTGATCGATTTGGGAAAACACCATGTAATAATCGTTCGTACATCTATTTCGTTCGAATTTCTCGTAAGGTCTCAACGTTTCAAATAGCATGCTCTAGTCATTATCAGGAGACCTGAGAAAGAAATAAGAAGTGCGAACGTACGAACGATTCTTACAAGGTGTTTCCGCAAACCGATCCAAATAACCACTAAGCACTCAACACAGATAGCATAAAGTAATATTTTAGGATTTGACATTTCAGTGGTGGATCAAAATCCACCACCTGTATGTGAAGATCATCCATGATTTGTAATTAAATTACTTGTTCTTATAAAGTCATGACGGAAACGATTGCCGGAGTTCACACTTATTCACCCAACAATATTTCGGACGGAGTTTGGCAAGATATTGTCGAAATAATTTTGCTTGTTATCATTTTTGTTCAAAGATTGAAATTGACGTTTTATGAACCTACGCCCTGTATAGAAACAAATCCCATACATTCCCTTTGCATATAATTACAGATATGCTTCAACTTTTCAGTTTTCGTACAATGTTCTAATTTTATCGCGGCGTGTTCAGTTGTAAATTTTGTCTAGTATAGGTATCATGACGTAATGAGTATGCCATTTGTCACAATCGGTGACAAATTCTCGAAATGTACGAACTCGATGTGCACCTTAAAACACAGCTCGCACAGAAACATTCTTCCCTCCATAGATAAACCATAGAGGAAAGAAACTTCCTAAATCGAACTTACCGTCAAGCCCATAAATAAACAGAGTAATGTTACAGAAGTCCTTTACCAACGAGACCACAACATTACTACATATAATGGAGCAACAGGTCTTGTTGGTGGGTCATAAACGCTTGGTTAGTTTTCCAGAATTACAGACTAATCACGCTTTACACCGTGCGCTGAGCTGTTTGCAGTTGTCAAATCAGGCTTAACTTCTCTACCCTCTCTCTGCCACTGTTCACATTGGAAAGTGGGACAATGTACCAAGAAGGCAGACGTCTCTTTTGAATTGGTCCCGTCAAAGAAGGGAGAAAATACCGGAAGGCTTTCTCTTGTGAAGAGTTTGCCTATAATACACACTGCCTGACTTGGTCCGTCCGCGATGTAGTCACATGTCAACATGACCCGTCAGTTTAGATTGTTATAAGCAATTATATACTTTGACTATACACACCCTCCTAGGAATTCAATGCTGACTTTTCACGTGTATTATCATTGTGTCTTGCCAATTTTATTGACACGTAGGTCAAGCACTTTCCCAATTCCCAACTCCTGGCACTGACTCTCATTCATATTTGGCAAAATTTGCAATTTTGTGCGTATAGAACTTTTTCATCGACTTACTTACAAGCAACACTATGGCGGTGAATGAATCAAGCTTATGGTGATTTCACCATTCTCATGGACATGTACCGTTGAGTTAAGTTGGACCGAATACACACTGTAATGACCTCATGGTGACCACCTAAAAAAAATCAGTTTTTGAGAAAAACGCACACGTCATTAAACAAATTATATTTTTTATGTGAAACTTTATCTCCAAACTTCTTTTCCCCTTTATTTGTATCCAGAAATTCCTACAGAACTATGGGTACATGCCGACGTACAACCCCTCCAAGAGTAAATGGGAATTTACAGACAGGGCCAAGTCTTCCCAGAAAGATGTCGTGGCTGTCACACCAACACCCGCGGAAGGAGGCGAAGATGCGGCCGGCGTGGACGGTGGTGCCGGCACGGAGAAGGTCACGTCATCGAAGACGAACGCTAAGAACGACTCGTTTAAAGCCGAGGAACAGACCAAGTTCGAGCAGGCCATCGAGAGCTTCCAGCGGCGCTACAAGCTGCAGGTGACGAGGTCCATCGACGACCAAACGCTCAGGTTCATGCAGCAGCCGAGGTGCGGCGTGGCGGATTACACCGGTAAGGACGACGGTAACGTTGACCTGAAGAAGCTGGCATCTTCAGAGCTAGATGCCAAGTCCGGCAAGATGGCGATCGGTAAGAGTACATCAAAAGCGGCCATCAGCAACGAGAGTGGTGCAATCAGTGGAACGCTGAGGACAAAATTGGCCTCTGTCAGCGGCGGGAGGTCTACAGTATCTTCGCCCGTTGCCAAACTGCCGACAAGGACTCAAGACAGCTCGCTGTCAAGTGAGGACGCAAAGTCCTCGGAACCAATATCACTCTCAGGTTTGAATCTGCAGCCCTCTAAGTCCAAGCCTGACGCCGAAACGAGCGTCGGTAGCACCCAGACGAGTACTGATAGAACAGCGGAGCTGACGGAAATTGTCACAGATGTTGTGACGGTGAGAGATGAGGAGCTGTTGCCAACGGCTGCTTCTGCTCCGACGACCGCCCTGGCAACGGCAGGGACCACCCCACCAAAGAGCAAAGCGGATACTCCCCGCAGTCGGCGAAGTGTGCTGGATACTTTGTACGGACTTAGGCAGGGCGACATCCGACGGAAAAGGACGAAACGGGACTATAGTTATGACGGAAACTCACCTGGTAGCGGCTACACATTCAACAAGGACGTCATCAACTGGCGCATTCTCAGCTCTTACTATTCCAGACATTTCTCGGCAGACAGTCTAAGGAGCCAAATTGCCCAGGCCTTCCGAAGGTGGGCAGAGGTCTTACCTCTCAGGTTCGTGGAGATGCCAACAGGGGACATCCTCAATGTTGACATTCAAATCGCCTTCGTCGATAACAGTAAGTACAGTATTATCATCATGTTGGGAATCAAATCAAATCTTGTGAAGAATATACAGTATTCATTTTGTATTTCTATTTTTGAATAGACAGTTGGATGTCAGCTGGGACAAAATCATTAAGCGAAGCATTAAGCTGAAGATTCAGACATATTGATTGAAATGCCTGTCTTGAGCTTCACAAGTTACGAGAACTATAGTGAAGAGGTCTTGGTTCACCAAGCATTTCCCTTAGTACTTCTGATCATGCAAATATCAGTTTCTTAGTTGTCATTCGCAGTGCGATCTGATGCAATTAAGGACGCAATCATTTTGACGAGATTAACTAGAGGCAGATAAAAAGTCACATCTCCAAGTATGACTTTGCTAAAGTCGATTTCTTGTGATTTCTTTCAGCTAACAGTGACGACTTTGATTTTACCTTCTTGAGCGAACAGCTGGCACGATCGAGTAATCCACGATCCATCTACTTCAATGACGACATCCAGTGGACGTATAACTCGCCACAGGGGAAGAACCTGATCAAGGTGGCTGTTCACGAGGTCGGGCACGTGCTGGGCCTGGACCACAGCAGCATCAACACCTCGGTCATGTACCCTTTCTACGTCCCTTTCTCACCGCCAAACAACCACAACTATCGGACCACTATTGACGATGAGAGCTTGCAGCGCGCCCAGGCAATTCATGGTACATGTAACTTTCATTTTTGAATCCGGTGTGGCATGTCTTTGCCATCTGTTCTAAGGGCCTTTTCGAAATTGAGTCTCAGGCTCCGGCTCCGTCATCCACTATGCTGAAAATAATTATAGGTTCTGGTTTTTTTTTTCATTGAAGCTGATGTTTTCTTTTTCAAACCAGAGAATATCTTTCCGAACCGCGGCAGCCAAACGTGCCTATTTTGACACCTGTTATTTAAGAATGGATTCACGAAATAGTGCCTAAGCCTCAGCCTCTGTTTCGTAAACCATCTATGTGCAACATCCCCTAGCTTTGCTGAGTGCTTGTCTCGCAGCTTGCTTTCTTGTGCATCTGTATTTGAAGTAGGTTTGTCTACTGGAACCTATAAACATAATCATGTTTATGCGGTTTGTTTTCCCGATGCACAACTTAGAAAGTACATCCGTCGGTGTTTTCGTCTTTCCTGTATAAATCGCCATGAACACATGGCCACTTTGAGCTTCCATAGTTCTCCCCCAGTACTCATTGCATCCTCAGTAGCGTGTTGTAAGCACATATGTTTTGTTTTATACCATTTTCATTGTAGGGGAGTGTGACGGCTCTTTCGACACGATACTGGATTGGGTGAGGACGGTTGGTAACAAACGGAAGTACAGTTCTGTCTTCTTCAGGGGTGACACCATGTGGGTGTATGAGAATACTAACCGGCAAGTCAAGTATGGCGATCCACGACGCATCAGCGACATGTGGTCCGGGGTACCATCCGACCTAGATGCAGCCTTACAGATTCTACCTCGGTCCAGCACGATTGACACATTGTACTTCTTCAAAGGTTAGAATAGTAGGCCTGCTGTATAGTGTGGGTATCTCACGATAACGGATTCCATAACCAGAATCGTCTCTGACATCCGCAGTAAAGGTCTGGCATATTATACCTCATCATTAGGCCTGACCATTTTTCCCAAACCATTTCAATTGGACGAATGCTGAGAACCTACACAATGAAATTTGAAGAAAAATATTTTAATTTTCAACGATCACAGATGCTTTTTGCCAGGGTGACTAGATATTTCGTTTTTCCACGTGAATATTCATAGCCATGCTAGCCTGATTTGTCCAATCTCGTCTTTATCATCATGTAGTGCCTGCGATGCTTGCCTTTGCATATTCCACATCATGTTTGTGTTTCATTCCAATTAAGCTTCTCCAAAGTTCCATAGTTCCATAGTTTCCAAATGACCACTCTGTAGAGTGTTATGCTAAACATAGCAAAATGTCAACTGCTATAATGTGAAGAAAAGAAAATCGACAATGTGTTGTGAGAAATACGTGCAGTACACGCATTCACCCCTTGGTAGAGTCTTGGTAGACTCAAGTGGCAGTGTGTAGGCTGTTAATTCCACAGATAGCCACGTGAAGTATACTTGAGACCGGTGACTTTTCTGGCAGGGCACCCATAGCAATTGTCATTAATCCGTTTGGAGTGTCATTGAGTGAGTGCGATCGGTACACAGAGTCACCTCATTCAAGAAGCGCACCTGCAACTGACTGATTAGATCTCGGGAAACCATCATGTCCCTCAAAATACTTCGGGGTAGGCCTACCAAAACAAAATGACTTGTCTTTTCAGTCGAGGCAGTTAAACAGTTGGCTGTTCCACGTGGCTCTGGTACGCCCACATCATGGCATGTACGGCTATTGGCTACCGTCTCAACTACGGTCCAACATGATGGTTGAGACCGATCCATGAGGGGTGAAATATCTGACGTGTTCGGTACAATTCGTATGGGACTGATTGAGGAACGATCAGTGAATAAGCTATAGACGAATGCATCATAAATTCAGTGTGCTTGATTTAAGGTTCTTTCGCAACCTTGCAACTCAGTTTTTGAGATGCTGACACAAGTTGAGAACATAAGTCCGATTTTGCCCATGAACCCAAACAAATTATCTAGGCTTTAAGGCGAAATATATAGTGGCTGTCCGGTAAAGCTGAATGGCGATGATATTTAGGATTCTGTCTTGAATCATTTTCATCCATTTAATACCTGCTCGTTTGTTTTTCTGCTTATCCAGGAAACCGATATTACCAGTACGACAATGTCAACCGTCGAGTCATGACAACAGACCCAGTTACCAATGAAGACATCAGTAATGGCAAGCTCATCTCGGAGGGATGGCCGGGTAAATCAGGCTTCCCTTCCATCCCCGATAACATCGACACAGCTTATTATGACAAGAGGGATGGTAACGTGTACTTCTTCAAGGGAAGCCAGGTAAATAAACACGGGTAATAGGCAGTGAACTTATCGATGCTGGATAAGTTGTTTTAACAATGGCTTCTTTATTTGGAAATAATGTCGAACAAGTCGGCCATTAAAATACCTTACTCACGGTGCATCCATCCTTCATTCCAAGTAGTGTAATCAAACTGAGTCTTGGATTCAAAATAGATTGGTACTCGCGTTTTCTGTTTAGATTTGGCGTCATCTTTTTCAATGGGTATACATGTACAAGGAAGGTGACAAAATGGCGCCGTGAATTTTGTAAGGCATATGGAGACGTTTTTTAGATGCAGTGTTGAAATAAGAGTATAGACTTACACCGCACTGTTAATATTCGAATAAGAGGTGACGTTTGTTCGTAATATTCGAATAAGTGTACAGTTTTTAACCATGTAATTTTCCTATTGTATTTGTAATAATAAAGGTGTCAACGTCACAATTTCTTGTTACCCAAAACCGTTTGTCCTAGGAGTTAAATTTTGCAGAGTTCATTAGAATATTGACAACAATTAATGCTTATATGCATGGGCGTGTTTTTAAATTAGGTCTAATTTCAAATGAAACGTATTTTTGATTTACTAAGTCAAGCCATCTTTCAAAGTCACGGACTGTTAAGGATGTTGCTCGGTCCATCTATAGGTATTGTGTGCTTGCATCCATTGAAGTTATTGCACCACGGTTTCAATAATAATATGTATTCATGTGTTCGCAGGTGTACGCTTACGACATGCAGGCCGGCGGCTGTTGTCTGGATAACTATCCAATGGCCATCAGTGACGCTTACCCCTACCGATATGCCAGCGGCGGCTTACCAAGCAACATCGACGCGTCATATTACTCCATCAACAGCCGGACTCTCTACTTCTTCAAAGGGAGTACATACTGGGAGAACGTGACGTACCTTCCCAGTGCCAGCACGGTGGTTAACAAGGTGGGTTCATCCCAACAGTGGAACCAGCGATGGCAAAATATCTGTGAAGCGTAAACCAGACAACCTCCACCTCCCCTCCCCTGGACAAAGAAAGACACAACCAAGAAATGGAGAGAAAAATATGGAGACACACAATGGAATTAGTACGTAGCCATCGCTGGCTGAGTGAGTGATATTACTGGTTTCATTGTGGAGATCTTTTCACTTCGACACAGGATCACGAGTTAGAAATGTTCTCTGGTTGGGATGAAGACACACACATTCGCCCGGCGCTAAGTATGGCTACTATTTGAAGATGGGGAAATATCGTGCAATCAGAAAACACTGCCCAGTCCATCAGAACGTGGAATGAATAAGACTAATTGATTAAAACAAAAAAACGGGTCAAACTTCTGCTAAAGGAACGAATACTTTTAAGCATTATTGAAAGCTCAGTATTAACGGGACTTTCTTCACCGGAAGGCGGTAGCCCTATAGGCCTGTAGTAAGTGAAGGCTTTAATGTCACACAATCAGACACCCCTTTTAGTCGTCTGATTGAACATTTTGTATTCCGTCCAAAAATATTCTTTTGAAAATAAAATGTGTATTTTTATGAATTTTTTTATGTATAGTAATTTTTAAGTGTGTTGTCAGGTTGTGTGGTGTGTATAAGTAGTATATATACATCTGTTCCTTGTAACAGCATGACCCTCAAATTGGAAAACGAATCATGTAAACCTAAATTAGGTTTTACAGTATTTCAAAATGAGGGCGAGTCTGTACTCTTCAAAATGATTTTTTTTTTAACAAAATCATTATATTTGGACCTTTTGTATTGGAAATTTTGGAAGACTGCAGAAGTGTCTCTCCAAATGGGGACTGAGAAAAGGTCCATAACAGTGAATTGATCACTTATATTGTCTTTGTATTCATAGGAGCTCAGGAACCCTTAACCGCCAAGTCAGCCTTTTTTATTTAATTTAAATTCACACAATTGTTACAAAAAGGACAATGTATAATCATGCTTCCTATATTTTGTTGGTTGGATTTCGACTGAGCGTAGATAACAAGTCATGTATTTTCTCAAGTCGATTATGTGGTCTGTTTTTAATGTGAAATGCATTTTGCCAATTTACAATCAGCTGTCTCCACCCGTTTCTATTTTACATGCAAAAGAGGTTTATTTTACCCAAACCCCTCTCATAATGTTCAAAGGCTTCGGGATGGATGGGCCATTTCTGAGAGCGTCCATCGCCAGGGAAGTTTGTACCAAATGACTGACCGCTTGGAGGCGCATTTAGCACAGGAGAATCCTACAATTACAATTTTTGTATGAATATAGCAACGAATAATTCAAATACTGCTTGTCTAAAGTGACAAATGGATACGCCGTGAATACGCTCTATTATGCCCGGGGTAGACCTGCATACCCGATATAGCGCGTGTATATCCATTTGGCCTATACACTGTACTCAATGATGAAGTAGTAGCTTCGCATTCCAAAGCACCCCAGCTCCATCCAATAAGTTTATACCTATTACGTGTAGAAACCTAGGCGGGTGATGAGCTCCGAACCACAACACATGCCATTCCCGTCCTATTATGTTTGTATATGTGTGTGTGTTACAATTGGCAAAGTTAGAATTGAAAAGCCAAGGATGCCCATAAGAACCATACTCTCCCACGTGAATAATTAATATAATATCGACCAGGCATACCTTGCTTTGTTATGTGTAGATAGCTCTAACATCCATCTTAAAGGAAACCTAACCACAGATATAGAAGAGTAGGTAATTTGATTTAGACCGATAACTGGACAATAAAACTAACCTAGATAACGAAGTTGCGCAGACCTATATATACCCATCAGGTTTTTGACAACGGAAAGAAAATAAGTGTGAAGATTCACTTGCCATTTTGTGCGTTTTGACAATTAAACCAACTAAACGGTGCCATGAACTAACTGACTTCAAATATTGAAACCGGGACTTGAAATCTAGAAACCTTTTTTTTTTTTAAGAACAAAACGATTCATTAACTTTTTGTCCCCCTTTTGGAATCCATGTTGAAAAGATCTTTCAAGACATTCTTTGTGACTCTAATTTGTTACTTTTGAATCTAAAAAGTGTTTCTCCGTCCGTGTATGTTTAACCACATGCTACTGAATAATGTAAAAAAGAAGAAAGAAAGAAGGAAAATCTATTATTATTGCACCGCTTTGTTGGAATGCTATAGGAAGGATTGATGATAGAAGTAGGTTGTAATTAGTGTATTTTGAATCAAGGACTATGCTGGCAAGTCTGTCACGGTAGCCAGGTATGACGAACTCCCTATCATGAACGGGCCACTTTTATTGAGAATGTACATAATGAGTTTCAACCTTTTAATTAACAAGTTTGTAAAATCTAATACAAAGGAATTTTAACTTGAACGTGTATTTATTTGTTGTCGCTATACCTAGACTAGAGGTTTACTAATAATATTGTACATAGCATACCGTCTGCCTTTGTGCCCCGATAACAACGTGACAGACTTTGCAGCGTTTTAACGACCAATTAACATCGACATCGACCGGCATTTATTTTTTTTTTTTAATCAAATAATAGCGCCGTTTGTTTTTAAAGTGTGGAGAATAATGATGACGTAAATTAGTATAGTTTTACAAACTAACACCAAACTAAGGAAGGAAGATACTCACACACGACGAGTGTTTGATTTGAAAGTGGTGGCGGGAATAGGATATAGACTGATGACGTCACTGTGACGTCATCGTGTCAAACAAACGTTTGCTGTAGACTCACACCACAGTAGTGTTCTTTTTTTTTAATTGACAAGAGTGGATCTTGGTTCTGGTTATCTGCTCGAATAGAACACTCGCTTGATGCAGAGTAGGCATTATAGTACCTTTAATGATACGACTATACATTCGCGTTGAGTGTTTGTTATTAAAATCAGAAACAATTGTAATTGTATTAGAATGTATAACGAATGTGGGAGAGAGATTGGGAATCTGAATGTAATGCATTTGCTCACAAGTTTTAACTGTGCCCTTATGTCCGCTATTATTATTAATATTTCGAATCAAATGTCAAAATATCAAGAATATACTGACTTGCAACATTGGGATATAATGCCATCAATTTAGACGTAAGATTTTAATACCAATGTGTGTTTTTAAGTGAACATATTGAACTGAGTGTAAAACACACTGATTTATAGTGCTCGAGAAAATGTCAATTAATTAACAACAATGAAACAATGAAATGTATGCCACATCGGTAGAAAACAAGGCAGGTTTCCCGTTATATTCATGAATCCTGATAACGACTCGATTTTATTTCAGACTATGTGAAGGCCAATATAATTCAGACGTTTCTGATAGGCTTACCTTTTTTTTAATTAAGCTTTCTTTTTTTTTAAGAGAGATAAAACTACCGGTAAATTCACGCAGAAAATTAACACGATGTGGATGATTGTTATCAGGGAACCAAATGTTGATATTATACTGTAATGTAATCCAAACAATTAATTTCTAGTATCGATTCATAACCGATAATACTCAATGAACTAATTAAGTTTCTCTCACGAGAACCAAGTTGTGTGTACCACAGACGTATAGACTCGCAGCAAAACACGTTGAACACCAAAATGTCAAATATAGGCTTACCTTTTTGTTTTTAAATATCTGGTCTAATTATATACGTAATATTTTATTACTGTGACAAAAACAAGTTTGAGTAAATACATTATTTATCATTGGGCGTTATACATGTAAAACCAGGTCAACACCAATTGACACTTTAATTTTGTGAACTTTCTTTCAATGGCCAGCTTCTTTTAAGCAAATTTGGCAAACGAACAAGAATAATTTGGGACACTCCCGCCGGCATGGTCGGATAGCTCATTTGGTAAGAGCGCCGGTGCGGTATTCCGGAGATCGTGGGTTCGAATCCCATTCCAGTAATTTTTTTTTGTCCATTTTCCAATGACTGAAAAATCAAATCCAGTCAGTTTCCCTTGAGGTTGTTTGATGGTTAACATTTACAAATAAAAGCTAGTACATCTTTAAGTTTACAACATCAAATATTTCAAAAGTAATACCAGTTTTAATTAATTACAGGACACGTTGAATCCCCCAGCTATAGTTGGAATAATTTCCCCATCACTATACTATACATGCATGGGGCTCATTTCATACAGCTGCTTATCGGCACAAAATTTGCTTAAGCATGAAAAGTGTTCCTTGATCAAACAGGATTACAACCACATTTTCATGTGATGTTTACTGCTTTTGACTTGTATTCGACCATGTTGTTTGCTGAGCATAACATTCACAAGGAGTTTTGGCTGGTATACTGATTTTATTTACCAAGGTTTTTGGTGCGCTCACCCTGGTGAAGACTTATTAAGTAAAACACATCACTTATGTTATGTCATGGTGTCATAAGATCGGTGTTAAGTCGTTCATGGTAACTGAGGTATGACACATACAATTCGAACGAAAATATATTTAACCGGTGGTTACATTATGACATTTTCCTCTGTAAAAAAAAATGTACAAAGTCGAATATAAATACTGGTTTCATTTCAGTGTTCATGTGGTAACTATTTGGGCCAATGGTGTCAATGAATCAATCGTCCATTTTAATGTACAGAGACACCATGGCACCAATAATTACGTTTTGTGTGAAAATAAAAAACATTTTTTAAAGATATAAATTATATATATAATGTTTATGCATATTGTGTCCGTTGTATGGACTTCCGACCTATATAAGTGATTTAAATAAAGACAAGATATTTCTCCAAAAAAAAGAACAGTGCGTTTGAATGACTCATTTGACAGTGGTGAAAACTGTAGCTGCAATTTAAGACTTCACTAAAACTGATGAAATATTTGTGTTTTTGTCTGCCAATAGGCCTATGCATTATACCTATAGTATAGACATTGGTTTTAATATTTTACCCCGCTGGGAGCTATTCATATACAATCCGATTTTGAGCAGCACTTCATTTGAAAAAACTTCGACAAGTGACTTTAGTGAGCAGTGAGCACATCAAAAGCCATCAAACCAATGTTGGGAATTCAGATAATTATATTACACACTTCACACATTGAAACGAGATAGTCCTATATACCTATAGCGATATACATTGTACTTCCAGCCGTTGCAACGCGTTGCTTGGTGCGTGCTATCGAAAACTATATCTAAGGTTGCACCGTATATACCACCAACGACTTGAATAACACTTTGATTCTAACTATTTTCTAACCCGAATGTTGCATGTTGGCTTTTGCATCTATTTCAATGAGAAAAGGTCACGTCATCGTTGAAGGGTTTAGGATTATATAGGTTATAGTTACATTGGCTGTATTTTCTTGGCGAACTGTCTTTGAAACGCGTGTTAAGGTGGATTGACAGTTATGGACAGCCCCTCGCAGTAAAGACTGCTGAGAATGGGTTGAATTATTAACGTAAACAGCAATTATTGCCACTTGCTGCAGGCCTGTACACAATTCCAGTATTTACGTTTTACATCAGCAGTGATGAATGGCCAAGTTAAAACCTACAAGCGCGTACTGTGACCACACGCAGTCACAACAGATCTGCTTGGTTCCCTTGTGGATTACGTGCTCCATTTGGTGTTGTGCTGAGGTTACCTTGTGCTGAGCTTGCTCGCGAGCTGTACGTATTATGTGGTTGATAGTAGCATGGAGGAAGGAATTCTAGTAGCTATACGCATGTGTGTAATTGATGGTACGTACATGTATGAAGCCTGTGTGTGGTTGATGGTATAGCTGTATACATTATGAAGCCAGTGACGTGTGGTGATGGTAGCTATACGTTCGAAGCCTGTGTGTGGCTGATGTATATAAAAATTATACGTATGAATTAAGCCTCTGTGGTTGATGGTATACGTATGAAGCCTCTGTGGTTGCTGGTAGCTATACGTATGAAGCCTGTGTGTGGTTGGTGGTAGCTATACGTGTGAAGCCTCTGTGGTTGCTGGTAGCTATACGTATGAAGCCTGTGTGTGGTTGGTGGTAGCTATACGTATGAAGCCTGTGTGTGGTTGGTGGTAGCTATACGTATGAAGCCTCTGTGGTTGCTGGTAGCTATACGTATGAAGCCTGTGTGTGGTTGGTGGTAGCTATACGTGTGAAGCCTCTGTGGTTGCTGGTAGCTATACGTATGAAGCCTGTGTGTGGTTGGTGGTAGCTATACGTGTGAAGCCTCTGTGGTTGCTGGTAGCTATACGTATGAAGCCTGTGTGTGGTTGGTGGTAGCTATACGTGTGAAGCCTGTGTGTGGTTGGTGGTAGCTATACGTGTGAAGCCTCTGTGGTTGCTGGTAGCTATACGTATGAAGCCTGTGTGTGGTTGGTGGTAGCTATACGTATGAAGCCTCTGTGGTTGCTGGTAGCTATACGTATGAAGCCTGTGTGTGGTTGGTGGTAGCTATACGTGTGAAGCCTCTGTGGTTGCTGGTAGCTATACGTATGAAGCCTGTGTGTGGTTGGTGGTAGCTATACGTATGAAGCCTGTGTGTGGTTGGTGGTAGCTATACGTATGAAGCCTCTGTGGTTGCTGGTAGCTATACGTATGAAGCCTGTGTGTGGTTGGTGGTAGCTATACGTGTGAAGCCATGTGTGTGGTTGATGGTATAGCTATACCTATGAAGCCTGTGTGTGGTCGGTGGTAGCTATACGTATATACTAGCCTGTCTGTGGTTGCTGGTATAGCTATACCTATGAAGCCTGTGCGTGGTTGGTGGTAGCTCATACCTAGAAGCCTGTGTGTGGTTGATGGTAGCTATACCTCACGGAAGCCCGTGTGTGATTGATGGTAGCTATACCTATGAAGCCTGTATGTGGCTGGTGGTATAGCTACATATATACGTATGAAGCCTGTGTGTGATTGTTGGTAGCTATACGTATGAAGCTTGTGTGTGATTGATGGTAGCTATACGTATGAAGCTTGTATGTGATTGATGATAGATATACGTATGAAGCTTGTGTATGATTGATGATAGATATACGTATGAAGCTTGTATGTGATTGATGATAGATATACGTATGAAGCTTGTATGTGATTGATGATAGATATACGTATGAAGCTTGTATGTGATTGATGATAGATATACGTATGAAGCTTGTGTATGATTGATGATATATATACGCATGAAGCTTGTATGTGATTGATGATAGATATACGTATGAAGCTTGTGTATGAT
Source organism: Astropecten irregularis (assembly GCA_963971285.1). NCBI lineage: Eukaryota > Metazoa > Echinodermata > Asteroidea > Paxillosida > Astropectinidae > Astropecten > Astropecten irregularis. Next base: position 6,696,852 of record OZ020254.1, read on the forward strand.
TGATGATAGATATACGTATGAAGCTTGTATGTGATTGATGATAGATATACGTATGAAGCTTGTATGTGATTGATGATAGATATACGTATGAAGCTTGTATGTGATTGATGATAGATATACGTATGAATTAAGCTTGTGTATGATTGATGATAGATATACGTATGAAGCTTGTCTGTGATTGATGGTAGATATACGACTATGAAGCTTGTCTGTGATTGATGGTAGATAGACGTATGTAGCTTGTCTGTGATTGATGATAGATATACATATGAAGCTCGTGTATGATTGATGATAGATATACGTATGAAGCTTGTATGTGATTGATGATAGATATACGTATGTGTGATTGATGATAGATATACGTATTAATAATACTTATAATCTTTCACCAGCTCACGTACATTGACCAACTGGTCCTATCCTAATTAAGTCATGCATATCAAGAGAGGAACAGTTACTGTATAGGCCTACACCATTTCGCATTAAACCACCGAGATCGCGAGAAAGAGAAGGTAATCTCAATACGAAGGTAAAGTGAGCACGTTCGTGGTAGAGGGGGGCTCAGGTTGAACGAACGCTGGGCTCAACGATGGAAGGACGTTATAGCGTGCCAAGGCTACCCACTTAGGAGGATTTTTGAAGGGCGTCCGTGCTTATCAGAGCGGGGGCCCCGGCGGCGGCCAAAAGTCGATCGGCACGGTGCCTCGCCCGTTTTTGTTGGCTCGGCCGGCCTGCCGATACGAAGAAACGCCATGTGTAACATTTGGCGGAAAATGAGTACAGACCTCTTATGATGAAACCATCACAGGCCCGTTTCATTTTCACAATTCGCTGGACTTCCTCTGAAGTGCCGTGCTCACGCCAGAAGACACGGCTTTTCTTTGCATGTGGAACGCTTAGGACTACTGCCTTAGGAAGCAAAACCTAACGGATTCCAATTCTTTCTATCTCTTCGCTTGTTTTCTAAATGTAGACCACCACAGGCTAGCTTCACCCGTTTTAGAGACCAATTTACCCCGCCATTTCATCCTGAACCTGGTTCGAATTGGCGGGACACGTTTGTCGAGAATCGTGATAGATATTGCATCCCACCAACCATCATGATAGCAACCTCTAAAAGTGTAGTCTAGCATGGAGTCATCATCCCCGAGTCACTCCCAGCTGATCGTCTACATTGTATAATCCCCGGCCCAAAGAAAACGCGGGATATTTTTCTTAACACACAATGTTTTCGTCTTGTGAAAACAGCGGCACACTGGGGACTCTTTTTTTTTCATTCTTCTTATTCTTCAGGTGGGCTGTTTTGCCAACTCCTAACAAAATCGAGATGTCCCCTCGACCACGTTATAGGCCTACGTGTAAATAGACTTCGAAGGTTAACCCAGTACTCGATTGAGAGCCATGGGAGGCACATGCCTTCGTTATCATAGAGTGACATTTCAATCACAGATACCGAGGAAACGGTTAACGATTTCCCTTCCCTATGCATCTCCGTTGAATTCCAGTTGCAGAATAAACTCCATTCCATTAGAAACAATATTTTGCCTTGCCCTCTTCCCATTATTAAGACCCAACTACACCAAGAGTCACACACGTAATACACTGCTACAAACCATCTACAATAATGACCTGAAATATATTATCATAAAATGTTTGGAGTTAAGAGGGCCCGACGTTTCCATCCTACGACATGATTTTTCTCAAAGCCTTTCCATGTGATGAAGATCTTTTCATAGGATCGAAACGTCAGGCCCTCCTAATTCCAAGCACAGGTACAGATGTATATACCTACATCACAAAATTCCAGGACATTTTGAAAATCAGTCAATCAAAATAACTTATTGAGTACACACAACTAAACTCCCAAATGTTCAAACTCGTAAATTTAACACATAAAATGTAAGCAGTACTGTCTGGTGCTCCGGCCTGCTCTTACAACATTATATGAAACTTATTTAGTAGTATTGCATTGGAAAAGTTGAAGGCTTATGAAATCTTCCGAATTTAATTTGGTAGTTTTGCCTTGGTAGTAAGTTGATCAGTGCAAAACGGACCTGAATCTTTACACTTTTTTTCGCCATGATTACGATAGCATTAGTTATTTGTCACTAGGCCAAATCCATCCATTGCTAAGTTAAGCTCTTTCGAAATAGATTATTAAATGGTCACATTGTTTATTTTTGAAATAATGTACAACATTGAATAGGTTTTTGCCCCAAAAATGCGAGCGAACTGAATCAATTAAAAGATGCAACCCTGTCAATTTGTCATCAGACCATCAGGGCTTGCGTGACCAACCAAGTAAGCCATGCATATATAGTAGCATGTCCAGTCTTAATCCTAATCAACAATCTCATTTATTTCATGTCTTTCGCACGAGAGCCTATAGAATGACAGCCGCCAATTACCTCCGGTATGGAGAGTTTCAGTTTTGCATTGCGGCCTATAACGGTAGGAAATTGCGTGCAAAGGAGCAGAACCAAACTAGCTGATGTAACTATAGGAAGCCATTGAAGTTCCGACGTGATGGTCGATGTTGTTGTATACACAGGGCACAGGCAGGGTCATTTTTCTTGGGACGGTTGGGACCCGCTTGCAGGACTTGCCGAACACATCACAGATCGGAGATGATCGGTTTTGATTTTGGTAAACTAACGACTCCCTCCACTACATCAAATGAGGGCAGAGCCAGAGATGACCAAGTACCGGGAGGCCTACCGTGACTATAGGAATCCCTTGATTTGATTTGAGATGTCAGTGCGATTGTGCGTTTCACTGTTTGGGAAAAAATAATAATAAGGTGACTGAATTATGATTGCATATGAATGATAGTTTTCTATGAATAACCCCACTGGTATCCAAATTTAAGTAAACATTTTGGGATGTACCGAATTCTGCTAAAAGTTAACTTAAACGATGGACTTGATCTGAACATGGAGGTAGAAATAACATCCATGATCTGAAAGAATATCAGCGAGCAAGCTGGCCTTAACGCACGCCCAGGCTTTCCAGCAAATCAAAATCAATGTCAGATATCGGACATCCCCTCCCACCCCTCCTCGCCACATACACGAGCACGAGGCTCGTTAGCACCGAGGAAATGTTTGAGGAAATTCCGTGTGGTGTTGGATACAAGTCATAGATAAAGTTGCATGGAAAGACAACCTCCTTAAATGCACACAATGCCGCCTGTAGTTGCATAGACTTGCTGAATCTCGCCAGAACATTGCCTCGGGGTACACAGCTCCCCCTTTCCCATGCACTCAAAGTAAAGTAAACAGGGCCCCGCTAGATCCCTCTATTCAAACCTGACCGGTCTATGGAGCCGGTTCTGGCAAGTCGCCGACCGACTATACCTGGATCCGGACCCCTCTTCTTCTATACTATGCCGCCCGGTGCGAGCTTCTATTCTTCTCCGGTGTATGTTGTCCCTTTTCTTGGCCATCACATGCTAAGGCCCGGTGTTAATGCCCGACTCCGTGCGTGCAAGGGCGCTGACTATTTGACTTAGTGACAATGCCGTGCAAGGATGAAACCTCATCCCTGCTCGTGACACGGGTCCTAATACCCAAAGCAGAACCCAGAGATCTGCTGTCTCGATGCCGTTGCCAAGGATCAGATGTGGTGGCTGACTGATGATGGAACGATCCTTTCTGCACATAGTGACCCAAAGGAAATTCGTAGCCAGGGCGTATAATCACAGTCATGAATAGGCCCAATAGCACTGTATACATGAATCAATTTAAGCCCAATGGCAGTTAACCCACTCAAAATGAATGCATTTTAGTCTTTTTCGCGCGATCAGAATTTGAATATGGTTTCTGGTAGAACTGTAACATACACTCACACTAAGCTTGGAGCTTATTGGATCCTCCGTGCATTACAAGCTACTGTTCAATATTCTTGAACTTGAACGAACCATTTCCATCTCCCATCCGAGGGATGGGGACCACACAGACGATAATTAGTGAAGGTAGTGTCTCTGATCCTGAAACTTAATATTAACTTACCAGAAAGAACTGGTAACCCATACATAATCCAAATCAGTCCTACTTTGGCACAAAGTGATGCATTTTCCCCATTTGAATTAAGTTAACTCTGAAGTTGTGTTTTTGGAGATGGTGCTGTATTCGAGACACATAGGCTTATTAATCGCAGTTATATATAAATAGGCAGGTAAATTGACGACAAAGAGTGAAAGCCCAATACCCTTTGTGCCCCGATGGGATTCGAACCCGACACCCGAGGTTTAAAGTCCAGGACAATTCGGCTACTCCGCACGTACGGTCATCTGCGGCACACCCGGTCTTACCAGTTGGAAGGTGCAAGCATAATAGTTCAGGGAAGAGTTTGACGTTATACTTAGGACCCATTAATTAGCTTGCCAGGTTGGATTACAGAATTTACCCAAACCTCAGTCCCTTAATTCTTGGGATAAAATATCTAGACAGATGAAACCTGCAGGTGAACAAATACTGCAGTCCTTGAGTTGGATTGCTCATCGTCTGTCCTACTATGATAAGCAGTATGAGACCTTAGCCCAGCGTCCGTCATGTCGTGTATCAGATCAGAGGACTGCCAACCCCTCTAGCTGTATACCTTGGGATACAAGAGACATTTCAGGCTGTTTTGAGAGCTTTTCAGTCCGTCACGCACATGTTAATTGGTGATTTCTGCAGCTGGGATGCTGTTGTTTGTTTGGTGTTATTGATATTCGGGTCAATGGGGAACTGGCTGATTCTTTACTTTCCCCGCTTTTTTGGCTTTGCCAAACCAGCATTTTGCAGCTTGCATTTTGCCCTTCGTGCTTCCAAGTCGGTCTTCCTTGAGATGGTTTGTCACGAAACCCTACCGAACGTAACTCGAGTTACGAAGGATAACCCATCCTATCCTATACTGAAAGGGATGGTACAGAATTGGTAAGACAAAATACACTTCAAGATCACAGATTCACATAAAACTTAAACATTATAATGTTGATGATAGGAGAAAACATCCCATGAAATGTTTTTGTCTGAAATGCCATATTCGTTGAGAAATAAATGGAACTATTTTCCGATTGGAATAAATCGCTTCGAAGCGTTTTATTATGAACGCATGTGTAAACGGGTTTTCACTATTTTCTCGTGACCCAAATGGCCGATTGACCTCAAACTTCTACAGGTTTGTCAGTTAAGGTATATGATGTATTACATAATGTGCTTTCACTGTCAGCAACGGTCTTGTCGGAAGTTGTCGCAAAAACCAGTTCTGTACCATCCCTTTAAGGCTGCAATGCATCACAAGTGCTACGATTGATAGTAAGTTACGATGAAATCGACTCCAGGACTCCCTATTCTGAGTTTCTAGACAAGACGATGGCCATGGGTTACTGAAGGCCAAATGGAAAAACTATTTGAAAGAAACCAGTAGGTTAAGGATGTAGGGCCGTCATCACTCCCAACAATTATGCATTCGTGCCCAGAAACCTCCCGAGATAATGGTCGGCTAAAACATAACATCGGAACGGAATATTGTATCTGAAAACACACTCAATACTAAACAACAAAAAAACATACACAGAAAACTCAGTAATTCTGATCAATATTGCGTGCATGTTATCTGACACAGATTAAAACGTTTAACTTAATAATTAAGAAACAACTTTTTTACTTTTTCATAAAAAATCACGCAACACCATCCTGAAGAAAAGTAAATGTCATTTCTTTCATAAACTTAAAATATAATATAAATATAAGGCAAAGACGCTGTTACTTACATAACCTTTCCACACCAGGGACTGTTTACGATGACACCATGTATAACTCGTTTGTGAGAAGGCTGTAATGTCACTAATATACTGTAGCATTAAAAATTTACTGGCACTATTAACGCACAACCGGAAGTCTTCATGAAGCATTTTCTCCTGAAAAAATTAAGGATTTTTATGAGGTACATTTCACAGCTGATAATTCTTGTCTTCCCTATATAGTTTATACCTGGCATCATCATAGTTGAGACATGCCCATTTCAGAACAAAACACCAACCTTCTTGTTGAATGAATACGAAGAAAACAATAAAAAGATGACAACAAAGGGTAATTGTCATGTTGTTTTTGTTTGCATTTAGCTCAGCCTATGTCCTTAAACTACTCCCATGCCGCAAAATAAAATCCATATAATCAAACTATTCTGGGTAGAGTGAAATAAACATTGCACTATCGTTTAAATTATTGAATATAATTACCACACTCATTAAGTTATCGTTTAGCCAAATGTGACCTCCATAAATGTCACATTTTGACTATGAGATACAGGAAGTTTTGGATAAATCACCTTGTGAAGAGTTGTATAGGGCGAGTCAAAAAGAGGTTGACCGGGATTGGTGATGTTTTTCAAAAGAAACAAATGACACTCAAATTAGCAAGCACTCCTGGTTTCCAGGTAATTAGAAAAAAAAAGGAATTTAAAACAAATTGATAATAGCGTTCCGCACTAATGACGTCACACCACGCACGACGCGCACACATACTTCCACACACCACACGTGTGCATGACCACGTTGCAATGTTTGTCTGAGGTTCGGTGCTATTTTTGCGCAAGTGCGCAGCGCTATTCCTCAAAGGAGGTTTATTTCAATAAAGGTACTACTTTGGCAAGCTGTCAATGGTATACTTGACAAAACCAATATCAAGTAAGCATTTTAGCAGTGTAGTACCCTTTGCTACTAAGATTCAGTCAAACATTAACATTCCATGGACAGCTCGCAAGCAGGAGAGTGTGCTTGTAAAATATATGCTTTACTGAACTTTTGAGTTGTCATTTGTTTGTTTTGAAAAGCATCACCAATCCCAGTCATTTTCATTTTGACTGGCCCTGTGGTGGTGGTATTTGCACTGACTCTAAAAACAGAGGAAAATAAAAACACAATAATATTGACATCACACAAGATTAAAAAAAAACCCAGTAGGCATCAGGACCAAAACATCCAGAGAATCCGCCGTGATTTTGGATATCATTAAAATAATAATCAGATGCCTTTCAACTGCAGATTCATTGAGCAATGAACCATATAATAAAAAAAAAATTAATAAATACAATTAAATTTCTCACAATCATTAAGGAAAATGTTGAAATGTATATAAAGGCAGTACAGTATGTTATTATTATGAGCTTTCATCTGGGTGATAGCAATATGAACTAGGTTTGTTTTCATTGACGTATTTACCACTGCATACTCAGAGCTTCTATGTCAGTGCATATGAAACAAATTATGCACTGGATAAGGTGGGATTCAAACCCACGACCTCCTGTTCGTGTTGTTGAGTCTTGTACTATGACAGGACTTTGTGGGTTCGAATCCCATCACTTGAGCCAGTGCATGATTTTGTTTTTCATGTGCATTCAAGCATGCAGATATGCTGATATACGTCAGTATACACGAATCCGACTTGCGATTCATGTAACTGGCCCTGCGATATATTAGGTAACGTACACCCTGCATTAAAGAGTGCGGTGGAGCGTAAATTCTTTTGTTGCTAGTGCTACAAAAAAAGGTGGATGGGGACACTGCAGTAATGGCAGATGGTATGTCGGATTGGTCTACAGGGAAAGTCTAATAATGCATAAGAACTACCAGGTGGTATGATTGTTTTCAGTCACTTAATGCCTTGGTACAACTGTACCACCTCCTTTAAGATACCAGTCAGTGTCGGTGAGTTTGGAGATTGTCTCCTTGGAGTGGAAGGTGAGGCTGATGGGAGTGTTCTACCGAGGGAAGCTGCATACATCTTCTTATAGACTGAGACATACTGCAACCTGTATAAACCGGAGAGAAACAGTTCCATCTACTGACTGACAATGTCTAATATGTAATTGATACGACCATCAAAATTACCATAATACTTTGTTTTTGTCAAAGAAATGCAGATTCACGGGCAAAAATATAAAGGAAGACAGTCATCTATGAAATTTTCAGTCCCATCATACGGTGCCCGCTCTTTGAGAAAACAGTGAAAAACTCCCACGGTATTTAAAACAAATTTTCAAAATTATTTTTATCTTTAAAGATCAAAATTATTTTGGTCATTGGTTTTACTCTTTTCTGAATAAATACAGCATTTCAGGCAGAGGTTTTTCATGGTATGTTTCTAGCATCATCATCTTTATACCCTGTAAGTTAAGATTTCTGTTTCTGTTTGCTACCAAATTATGATAGTACCTTTAACTAAAACAAAAAAACTGTCAATGTTACATTTTGATTTACATATCTTTCTCAGAACAGAACGTTTTTGAGAATGGTGAGGGATTGAATACTCACCCCTTCTTGTTTGCACTGTGTAGTTTCACTAGATTGAGCAGTACAAACTGCAGCCTGGATTCCCACATGGACTCCAGCCTCTGCCTTTCGTCCTCCTCGTCCCTGGTCAGCCTATCCTTATTTCTTGACCCCTGACCTTCCACTTTTGAACCCTGACCTTTTACAGTATTCCTCCTCTCGCTGCTTTTGCAGCGTGCAGTTGTTTGAACACCAGGCGACCTGGCTGCTGATGTCTGCTCGGGTGCTCTTCCAATGCCAGTGGGTGTTATTGCCTCTGACCTCGGTGTTGTGGGAATTTCAACAGCCACTGGATGGTCGGGGCTTTCTGATGCTGCCTCAGAGCCTGTGGCTGCTCTTCTTATGCCAGAGGGTACATTTTCCTCAGTTTTATGGTCCTGTTGCTGAAGACCATCACCGTAACAGCCCTGCACACTCAACTGATCCTTTCCTTGGTTTCCGGCTCCAGAAACACATACGGATATCTCTGGTGATGCTTGCATTGTCAATTCCTTATCCTTGGATTCACTGGTATCATTACTACCCGATGAGAAGTCCCCAGCCTCAGGGATATCAGGTGTGTTCAGTATCTCATCAGCAGCATGGTCGGCACTCTGGCCGCTACGAGTCGGAGAAGAGGATTCCGAAGCGTCTTTGGTCCTCGTTTTATGCAATGTACTCAGTGCATCCTTGCACTGTAACAGGTTCTCCAGGGCTGAGTGTAGCGTCTTGATGCGGGCACTCACACCAGACTGACCTACATGCAGATGAAGCAAGAAAAACCAGCACCTGAAAGACATGGTCTGAATGCACGCTTGATATCACCTATGATGATGGGCATATAGATAATTCTATCCAAATTAGTGAGATATTTTATCATCAAATAACCACAAAGAAAACTGATTGGATCAAGTTTTAATTATAGAAAATTGAACATAGAAAAAAATGACTGGAGCAGGATTTGAACCTGCGACCTCTGGAATACCATACTGAGACATGTCTTTAAACGTTCAGCAATACTACAGGAAAAGTGATGATCACCATACATAAGATTCTTTTTACAGTACAAATGTTCTTTGCACATTGGATTTGAATAAAAATGATTATCTTGGATAAAACCATACCCCATCATAAGCTACCAACAGCTTTGTCAGTTTGTTCATTCTGATTTGTCCATAATGACCACAGTTTCCATTTTGTAATATGTGTCCTTTCTATTCAGGTTTGGATCCAGCCCCCTGCAGCCATGTAGACATGACAATATGCAGATCCGATCCCAATAGCCACTCAGGCCTGGCAGTAAACACTTACCCACAAACTGGTGCTCTAGGAGGGCTACTTTTTCCAGCAGGACCCTCAGCAATTCCGAGGGACGATCCAGCTCCTGAAAGAGTCTGACAGCCTTCTGGTAATGAAGCTCCGACAAGGAACGGGTTTGCTTCTGCTTCTGTTGAGACGACTGTGAGAAAAAAAAGTCAAAGCCGCGGAATCTGTGACTATGTTTGGACTCTTCAATGAGGATAAAGGTAATGGGAGACTTTGGAGAACCGGTCTTCAAGTCAACAGGGCACGGGCACGCAATTGTGAGCATGAACGTGTTGTTTTGTGCCTGAGCGTGCCCTGTTGGCCTGAAGACCGGTTCTCCAAAGTCTCCCATTCCGCAGTAACGTAAGTTACCTTTTAAGTGACTTTGACCTATTCCTTGATCAATCATTCTTGAAAAACTCCAATTTAAACATCCTGTCTTATTGGAATCGGCAAGTATACCACGTATGATTCCTTGAAACGCATGCATATATGCAAAAAGAGAGGTAACTTACGCTACAAAATTTCCTAAAACCGTGGAAATGCCCATAAAGAGCCTCTGAGATACATTACAGAATATGACACATTTGGGTTTCTTTTTCTTCCTTTTTTGAGACAGAAACATCCAAAGGGAATCACTTACCAGGTTTCTGTATCCATTGTGATGCATTGAGGCCAGACGATGGTGTATGGTGGCAGCCCTATACTGATAGACGGGCTGCTTGGCTGGTGAGATGTCATCCGCCTCGCACAGATTCAGAGCCTTGTTCATCAGCTCAGCAATGTCCTTCTCAACCTGAACCAGTCACAGATGAACGAGACATTTTACCAGGTACAGTGGAACGCCACTATGACGAACATGCCGGGATGCATAAAGACTGTCTGTTAGTGTTTGTTATAGTGAACAATGTTAAGCAGGCATATACATTGTACACTAAAATTGGGAGCCAAGGATGGTGTTCGTTATTTTATTTGTCTTTCCCTCTCTGGAATTTGGTGCAGTTTTGCATTCACAGTCCAATCAAGGCTCCGGCTCCGGCTCCGGCTCTGCATCCATATACTGAAAATAGAGGTTGTGGATTTTCTTTGGATCTGAAGCTCTGTTTTCCTTTTCAAACCAGAGAATCCACTTCAGAACCGCAGCCAAAAGCCTCTATTTTGATACCCGTTATTTCAAAATGGTTTCACGAAATGGAGCCTGAGCCTGAGCCTGAGCCTGAGCCTGAGCTTCAGTTTTATAAACCCCCATAAACCCTACCTGCTCCTGTGCCATGTAGGACAGTGGTGGGTTGTCCTGTAGGATGGTTGCCATGGCGAAATACGTGGACGACAGTTCCCAAGTGACCGACTCCCACAGTGCTGGATTCCTCTTCCTCTGGCCCAGACGACCCAATGCTCTCTGGTAGTAATCCGTGGCCTACAAATATGAAAGTATAATGCACAGGATAAAATACAAAGAAACCTGATACTTGGAGAGACTCAAGATTTGACTTGGTTCTCCTGACCAGGAAGGCTGATTTTCTTCATTTCTGAAGAGCCAAGGATATTTCTTCAAAGATATTTATGACCAATGGCGCTAAGGCAATACATTCTTTGTCCTTTATACAAAGTCCATGTCCTGTGGCTCAGTTTGTACTACAGCTAAACACACAAATTGGCAAGCCGATACAAAGAATGTCACCAAAACTTCACACAAAAAAACAATCATACTTCACACAAGATTTTGAAGTGAACCAAAAAATATTGGACCAAACTGGGAATTGAAAGTAAGACCTAGTAAGTAAGACTTGAAGCTATGCATGTTGGAAGTACTATAAGGAAGGTAGGTTTGTGGTGACACCATGTAATCTCTTATGTGAGAGTGTGTGGATCTCAGAAGAACCGTAGGTATTAATACCTACGGTTCTTCTCAGAACCAAGAGATTACATGGTGTCACCGCAAACCTACCTTCCTTATAAGACCTAGTACAAGACTACCTACTATCATAACCATCTGACAACGGAATGAGGTACCGTTTCCATGAAAATATGAAATTTTTTATAGGGTTGCTTGCAAAAAGGCATGAAAATTACAGTCATCTTTTTAAAAAGCAAATTACCAGGGATCAGCTGCAGTTCTTATTTTATAATATAACGTCTATGTAAATGGGCAGCAACAGAATGAAACAAGAATTGAACATTTGTTTGGAATTTGATTAGCCTAATTTGTATAAGATAAAGGTCTACATTACAATAAAAAATCATTTTTAATAACACAAGTCTGCATTACAATAGAAATCTGGATGAGATCAACATTGCTAGACTCACTGCTGATGGTGAAACGGAGATAACTTTGCAACCAGCTGCCTTTGATAATGATAATAGGGAGTTTAAGATTTCACGACGTGCCACCATGGCGCTGCCGAGCAGGCGTTATTTCCTTAGTGCGCATGCTCAGATCTTGTAGAAAGACATTCAGGCATTATGGCCTTTTTACGTTGTCGTGTATCACACATGCAAAGCCCATGTTACACGTACAAAATCACTACAGTGCATGCTGCATTGTAGCTGCATACCGATCTTAACTAATTTGTGTGGTGGTACGCGCCTTCACGCAACGCAGGGCCATCACGTCCGCGTCGTGGTGGCACGTTGTGAAATCCTAAACTCTCTAATGAAAATTGAATACATGAATGGACAACTAAACAACTTACAGAGATAAAACTGAGGGATCAAGCTAAGGTAGTCGCTGGTATCAGAAGGTCCTACCTTGTTATAGTAATAGCGTTCCTGTTGAGTCATCTGACTACCACTAGACTGGTCGGCTTCCCCAAAGCTGAAGGCGCATAGTCTCATCAGCTTGCCGATGTTACAGAGCAGGAGGGCAATGTTGGCTACGTCATCCACACCTTCAAATATCTCGATCCCAGACTCCAGACATCCTAGGCTCTTCAGCCACAGGTCTTTCATCTTCTGGAGACCACCTGAAGGTCAGAGTATAAAGAAACATTTGGCTTGGGATACAAAATTTACTTCTGGAAACATTCTGCTTGAAAACTTGTGCCAAATAACACAACATACCAACTCTTCAATTGTAATGCTTGATCAAACTTGGTCATGCATGTATTTTGAAACTCAAAATCTTGAGACACCAGTGATTCAACTGGGCTAGCAAAAAGAAAATCTGAAAATGACTGTCTATGTTTAGTCATTTGTGCACAGCGCCTAGATACATAACATGATCAAAGGCAGTGGCACATAAGATAACCTTTTCATATTGCACCTTTCTCGTCTGCAACTCAACCAAAATCAATGTAAAGAGCGCTCTCTTGTGATTATGCAAGGGGCTACTGCCCCTCTTTGGTACCTTTTTCATTTTTGACAGCCAGTGCCTGGTTCATGTAGTGTACCCCGAGCTCATTGCGTGCGTTGCCTTGTTTCCGGGTCAATGCAATCAGGTAGTCATCGGCATGGCCAGTACCTTCACTCAGCGCCAGTGTGTAACACAGTATGCCAGTACGTAGATTGTGCTCCATGTTGTTCCGGAAATCCACTGCCCACTCATGCTCTGTCACAAGGTCATAAGGTTCAACACTTGAGCACAACATTCACCAAATAGATCTACATCCATGAATACATATGCATTAAAGGTAGTATCATACTTTTGTAAGAAACCAAAACAGAAATGTTCATAGATTTATGTATAACTTACAGGGAATGAAGATGGTGGTGGTAGAAACTTACTGTTAAAATTGTTCCGTCTGACACGGTGTGTTTATCCAAAAAAATAGTAAAACATCGACCAAAAATCTGTTTGATTTTTTTAAAAGATCAAAAATAAAAGAGAATAAAAGACTTCAGAAATACTGTGGCTGTTTTTCACTGTTTTCTCAAATAGTGGGCACCGTATGGGACTGAAATTTTCACAGATGACTGTTACTGTATCTGTCTTGATATTTTTGCCCATGAATCTGTATTCTTTGATAAAAAAACTAAAATATAATATTACCTTTAAAAAATGTAATTGTGTGAGAGGGTATCTTGAAGCTTTGCATGAGCAAAGCAATACTTATTCTTTTACTTAGCATATCAAAAATTAAATTCATGCTATGAAAGGTTTATATGAAACAAAAACACAACAAAGAAGAACTACTGAGATTGTGGGGCAGGGTTACTGGAATGCTGGGGATTGGAAGGAGACGGCAAGAAAAATAGGTCAAGAGTAAGTGCGAAAACTAGACCAATCAAAACTCTACATTCTTCCTTTGTGCCCCAAATGTATTAGCTTCCACGTCAAGCAAGATGAGGTAGCCTCAGTGGAGACAACAGGAATCCACAGTTAGGGTGCACCATAGAAATGGCATCTTTCAGAAATGAAAGAAAAGGTTCTTAATGAAAAGTATAACCTCAAAGTTCCATGGAAGAATCTCCAAGGTACAATCTTCTATTGGCACTGCTAATTAGCCCAGTCACAACATATTAGACCAAACGTCAAAGGGAACAAACATGAAAAACACTGCTAACTAAACTGGAAGGGTTCTGTTAAATGAATGGCCTTCTAGAAACATTCTGCAGACAGCATGTTGCCTGGAAGGTGTAAATAACTCTGTGAAAATGACCCACCATTGGTGCAGTTCTGCTGCCGTACTGCTCCTAGAATCAAGCGGTCTTCGGCCGTTGTAAACTGGAAATCTTCTCTCTGTCTAACATAGGTGGTCAGGTTATGACTCAACAGTACCAGGCAATCACCGCACACTGTCAGCTGGTCACTCAGGAGGTTCGGACTGCTATTGTCTTCCGGTAGTTTCACCGACTGACAAACACCTGACCAAGAGCACACAATTCATGGTGAATATGTAATTTTGTATAGTCTATTCATCTATTAAATAAGACTTAAAGCTATGCATGGTGGAAGTACTAAATAAGGTAGGTTTGCGGTGACACCATGTGATCTCTTCCGTGAGAGTATGTGGTTCTGAGAAGAACCGATGGTTTAAACACTCAAACCAACGGTTCTTCTCAGAAACACATACACTTACAGACGGAAGAGATTACATGGTGTCAACGCAAACCTACTTTATTTATTTATTCATCTATTGACGTGACTCAGAACAAAAAAAATGTGAAAGAAAAAGCACAAAAGATTAATTGGATTATCATTTACCTAAATCAAATTGATTGAAATATTCTTTCAAAAAAGATTCATCAGGCCTTCCTAACTTTAAGCATTTGATTATTTCAGGTCATTTTGGCTGATGAGCAGTTTGCAGCAGTTTATTACTTGTATTGAAAAAAGATTCATATTAGAATTCTAACTTTCCTCTTATAAAGCACATTTCTGCATAAAACTCTATACTGCCCAAAATATTGCGAGTGTGTGGAGATTGGGATCATGCGATGCTAGCTAAGTACTCACTTTGACAAAGCAGGAACATATCAGCCAAGTGCAGAGCCTGCCCATACCTCCCAGCATCCAGGGCAGCTTTAGACAGCACCAAGTAGGACTGGCACGCCTTCTTGAAGAGCAGGAAGTTCAGCTCATGCTGCCAGCTTCCCGGACACCAGATACCCGTTGGGACAGATGATTCCGTCGGAAGGAAAGACACATCGGAGTCTGTGGCTGGGATCAATGAGAGTCTCTCAATGGGAATGGAGCTGCTGTCATCTGCTCTGTCTGATTGATCCTGTGTTAGTGTTGATAATGCTGACGTTTGTTCTGAAGAGGTGCTCTCATCACATTTACTTGATGGAAGTTTGGCAGGTGCCGAACCAAAGGCTGCTTGTATTTTCACAAACTCTAGTGAGCTTTCTTCAGCATCTGGGAGGGCAGTAACTGGTATGACGTCCGATGAACGCGAGACCATAACCTGGCTATTGGAGGTGCAGAAGTCACTATCTGATGAAGAAGATGAGCTTCTCTGCTCTATTCCCGTGAAAATTGCATCATGCACATCATGTGATTGGCTGATGTGCAAGGCATGGTCACAGGTCTCTGAAATATTCCTGGCATTCCTAGACAAGGGTACATGCTCGTTACAACTCTGTGTCAGGTCAACAAGCCCTGGCCTCTCCTTGGTCAGCTCGGAGGAAATCTCTTCTGTCCACGGCTGATCTTGTACAGCACCTTCCTTGACTTTGGGCAGTTCTTCCGGGTTGCATCCAGTCAGGTTCTTGCCATCCCCGATCTGAGGGGGATTGGTGTAGCAAAGCGGCCTAACGCGAGTTGGGGAAGATAGGGGGCTTGGTAGTTTTGTCGTCTGTTCCTTGTTGGCATTTTCAGCTGACTCTGAGCATTCCATTATGCTCTTCAGTCCCTACAAAGCAGAACAAAAATGGAAAGGAAAAGTATAATTGGACATCTTATCCTCGTTAATGTGTCGTTAATGTCAGATTCAGGGATGCGATTCCATTTCAAGCCATATCAACCGAGGGGCAAACAATTTTATAGGTACATGATTTTGACCGCAACAACAATTGACTTCAGATTTTTAATTTACTTTAATCAAGTGTAAAATAAGGAAAAAGTGTGATTTGTTTCTTTTTTTTTTCAACCATATGGACCCCTATTATACCAAATTTCAAAATGGTAAACCAAGTGAACTCAATCAATCACTTCCTTTGCTTTGAGACTTTCTCCAAACAAGAGGACTGAAATCAGGCCAAAATGGAAGTCAATGGCTGAATTTCTGAGGAATTGAAAGTGCTCAGACAAGGGGATCAGGATGTGTGGTGAGAAAGATCTAGACAGACGAGGAGAGATTCCCCGAGGAAATCTGCTTCTTACCCTGACAACGTACAGGAGAGCGACCCTGGCTTTCTCCTCCTTGGAGGCATAAATGGTCTTCACACACCGTCGCTGACGCCGCTCCTTGAAAGCTCCGCCGCACTTGTCGCTGGGCAGCATCAGGTTCTGGGTGTTCACGGCGGGCACACTCAGGCTGGCCTCCCTCTCTTCCTCCTCGATGACGAACTTGTCATCGTCCTCTCCGGAGGATGACGAGTCTGGCTTCGGAGGCTTCTTGGAGGATTTCTGGGAGCTGGGAGAGGAAGAGGAGGAAGAGGAGGGGTGAGGTGGTGGGTCGGTCAGGTCATCCTCGCTGAGGAAGACATGGGACAAAAGGTGACTAGCTGATGCTACTACCTACAAAGGATAAAAAAAGAGATCAGGGGGTAAAGAGATCAGTAAGCTTTACTGCAGGAGAGACAGACAAAGCCATAAATGCAAGGATGTTTTTGAGCAAAAGGTTTTTCATAGCAAATGTGACTTTATTGAAGAGTGGACAAAGGAAAATTGGCAGGAGCAGGATTCAAACCAGCAACCTCCGGAATACCATATCAGCACTCTTTACCAACTCCTCCCCAGTCAATTTTTCTTCGTTCACTTTTCAATGATTCAAAATTAATCCAGAAAGTTTTCTTTTTGGTTATTTGATGATTATATTGCTTAAAAACCGCATACTCTTTGAGTGATCCCCAATGTACTGCTTCTCTGGTTGCAGCATTGCTAAAGTTGCATGTATCTTCAATGATCCTTGGGATATAGCAGTATGTGCGTGATTTCATGGCTTCTGACTGCCAAACGAACAAAGATAATTGACTACTAGGAAAACTGGGGGGCTGGATAGTTCAGTTGTAAGAGCACCGGTACTGTTTTTCATCAAGAGTGAAACAACAACATTCTACACTGATTCAAAAACATCTGATGCAAACAGAAGAAGATGAAGAACTATGGCGGCTAACCTTCGCTTCGATTACGGCACGATATAATGATGAAAAAATAGGGAAAAGCTAATGTGTTGTCTTTTGTTATTTTGGAAGATGATTGCCTGACAACACCACGTTTCAAAATGCAAGTATTGCCAATTAGAAAACAAAATGAGATAGCTAGGTGCAACTAAGTGGTAGCCAACGGCTCTATGTGCAAATAATATGGTAGATATTACATGATAGAGAGACAATCTTCAATACTGCTACTCACCTCAGGATGTCGCTCCTCTCTCCCCTCCAGTAACTGCAGACAATTCTTTAGTAGTTTGTAGATGGTACTTTTGTCCCTGGTTCAAGAATAAATACGTCATCTATGATCATCATCATTTCTAGCAGCAAGCCAAAAATATTGGCAATTCACTAACAGTTAACTTGAAAGTAAAATTGGTTAAAAACTATTCAGTAACATCAGTTTTTTCATTTTGAAATACCAGGGACTCGCTTCATGACTGCCCTTAGATTTTACAGCAGAAGCAAATGCCAGCGATAAATTGACAGTCTTGTCTTAGGCAGTGTCCCAATTGTCTAGCTGTGGTCGCTGACTATGGCTGTGGCTGCAACTGCGTCTTCGTACTGGATTCAGCTAGTAGAATTGGGAAACGCCTTTTGGCTAGAGTCTCTGTATTGGCTGCGTACTTAACGCCTGTCCTCAATAGACAATCTGAAATCTATGTTTACAAGCATACGAACATTGAGATCGGCCTGGCCAAAGCACAACAAAGTCAAATTTGTAGCTTGATATTTGTGACATCACAGCCACAGCCACAGTCGAGGCCAGACAATTGGGACACTACAGCATAATTTGCCTCTGTGAAAATTGCCGCAGTCGAAGCCGCAGCCGGTCAATTGGGACACAGCCTTACTTCTTGTTTGGTCCTGACATGGATAAGTTTCTTGCAACCCTGTACAGAAGCATGGCCACTGGTGATATGAATGGGTTCTCCCACGGCCTGTTGGGATACTCGTTGCAAAGACTAGTCAGATCGTACAGTTTCACCACATCCTCATCCTGGCCTGTGGGGAAAAAAACGTGAAAATGAATGCCATTTAAATAATCACTGGATTAAACAATGTTACTACTACATGTACGCACAATTCTTCTGTCCCAAAAAGTTCAGCCTTTGACAAAAATCTTGCTGGGATCAAAACATCAGACCATCCTAACTCCAAGCATCAAAATGCAAGTTCTGAGAAAGCACAGTGTGAAAGATGAGGAATGCATCATTACATAACGATTTTGAATGTCATCAAATCATTAACCAATAATTAATCTCAAATCAATTAGTTAATTAATTAATTAGTTAAAATTCTCATTTGGTTTATATATGCCAGTGTTAGAGAGAGTGTTATGAGGATCAACAGGAAAGAATCTTGCTCAAGGACTGTGGACACAAACACACAAATCATCTGTAAGTGTTTTTCGAGGTTTTCATGTGAAATATACATATAGCAAAGTAACTGCTACATCAATACCTTTAAAGAGCCAATAGGTGTGCCCCTCCTTCGTGCAATGACTTTTCAGGAATGATAAGATATTCTGGGCAACATCCTTCACGACCTAGACAGAAAAAAAATTATACTTGTTTTATTCTTTCACCAAATACCAAGTGAAAGGTACATAAAAATGAAAACTTTTTGGGTGAGCTACCAAACCCTAAAATATCCTGGATTCCAACGGGGACTCACTTCTGAGGACCTTTTTTAGAGGGTTAACTTAAGCCCTGTCCGTACTGAACTTTTTTGGGGGGCAAAGTTACCGAGACGCTGGTTACCCATTTTAAGTCCAGTGCGGACGTCTCGGGAAGTCTTTTCGGGAAGTCTCAGTTACTTTTCCCTTCCGGGGTATTTCTACTGGACAACTTCTGCCCAGGAAGAATTCCTGAGATGAAAAGTCCAGTGCGGACAGTGCGAGTCGGGTACCCAAATGAGCCCAGTATTGACAGCTTGGTAAATCTTCCACACATGCACTGTTAATTTACCCGAGTCAAAAGTCAAAGCGCGGACACCAGTGATATTTGCCCATTTTTCATTTAGCCATCAGCTCGGGTAAAACCCCTGGAAAAAAAATCAGTGCGGACAGGGCTTTAGGCTCCACAATCTGGTTTTATGTCCATCATCTAAAAACTAAATGTACAAGTTGAGGTTTTCTGCCAAAACTTTGTTTTCATGTTTAAAGAATCTCCTTCCAAGTCGTAGCCAATAGCTATGTTGATACTATGCTTTCAAATGAATGTAGAAATGAAGCCACAGCCCAAGTCGAAGTTTCAAAGAGGGGCTGTGTTTGAGAGTTTGAGTTACTGATGGAGGTACACTGACTAGTGCACCGACCTGAGGAGCAAAGCTGGCATCTTCTAAATTGGGTATCTCCTCCGTCTTGAGAAGTTCATATTTCTGGACGATCCCGTTGAGGTGATAACACATGGCCAGCTCAGGCACGTTGGACATCAGGTTGTCCAGCCAGTAGTCCAGACCAGTCAGTACATTGATGGGGCTATTCATGTCCCTGTCAAGAATTTCAATAATGATACAAATTTATATAATTACGAATTATATCACAGAATTCAGGTCAGTGTAGCGGTTCTTTCCTTACCTTTCTCGTCTGGCGGCCCAGGTTCGAGTCCAGTTCAGTCCACAAGTGAATAGTGTTTTCAGTGCCTGCCTGATTCCGTGGGTTTTAAACGGAATATGACTTTGATGTTTTCCTCCCACTTCTAAAGTCATATCTTCTTCCCAACACCTTTTCATACAGATTTCTTCTGGCTTACGACAATCTTGAGTGCCTGTGGCGCCTTTGAGGATGCCTTGGAGGATGCCTTGGTTTCATTTATACCAGAAATAAATAAATTACCAGAAAATAACAGCAAATAGTGTCAATACCAAGATGACATCACGGTTGGCACCATTATTTCCATAATAAAACTACAATATTTCCACAGCATACCAAATACTGTTCCTTAGTATAACAAAAAGAAATCCCTGGTATAACCACTTAATTTCCACAGTTACCATGGCAACGCCGCAGTCCCGATTTTGTATAAAAGGAACTTACTTTAGTCTTAAGCTGACGGCAGGGTGAATGCCCTCACCGAAGATGGGAAGATCCGTACCAATCAGCATGCGAATGTCCTCAAACTGCCACAAAGCCTGCCGGGCAAATTCACTGGGTTTGGTCTGTATAATAAATAACACATTTTAAGCACAGCAGCTGATCAATAGCGCTCTGCACTAATTAATTACGTCACATGAGTGATTTGGCCAGCGCGTGCATGTACAAAATCCCCGGAGGTCAGACAAACATTGACTCGCACACTTAGCGTACACTATGCATACACACAAGCACACCCACCACACGTTGCAATGTTTGTCTGAGATCCGGTGTGATGTCACAGCATTTAGCCTGCTATTTTCAGCGCAAGTTCAAAGCGCTATTGTGTCATAGCTTGATTCTGATTCTTCAATACATGGTCAGAGAATACAGCAAGGTCTGGTCCTTGTTCTACGGTTAGAGCATTGGTCAGGGGCCAATTTAACAGAGCTAATGAACACATTAACTTGAATGAAGAACACCGGTTACCAGCTGAAATTACAAGTGATGTATACAAGTGTAATGTTCAGGTTCTTACTAATGGCTAATAATTTTGATATCTCATGGTCAGCAAAACATCACTTCCTGTAAGCACACGCCAGTGCATTGTGTCACATATGTTTGTTTTCACTCCAGCCACCTTGTCAAGCATTGTTCAATGACCTCATCAAGTCACATAAAAGCCAGGATGTTCGACCACGAGAATTGAGCAATGCTCAGTAAACGATGTCAGAAGCTGAACTGAAAGATGAAATATTTTGTGACTCAAATTTCTCAAAAGTAATCCTTCTGGAGGAACAAAATTGCTCATGAATATATGAACCGGGCCCTGTTCTGTGTTTACCTTTGGGAGAAGGTCTGGTATCTGTATCAATGCAGACTGGTTAGGTGGCAAATGCTGCTCTTCAAAGTCCAGGGTCTGTTGGGGCTCTGACTCTTCAGAACAGTTCCCGATACTGAAGATTGAAGAAAAAAATTATTATTATTACAGTGTATTATTATTTTGTGTAAAAACCAAATTTGTAGGTACATGTAGGGCGTACGGTCAACCTGTGAGAGTACATATTTTGGAATATAATATCCTATGAGAAATATGATCTTTATTGGAAATGATTTAATGAGCTGGATAACTACTATTTTCCCTCCTGAAAGCAACTTTAAGGCAACCAGGTACTCTGCATGACAATGGAAAGCTTTGTAAGCACAACAGACATACAGTATGCCTGGCATCTTACCACCCTTAAGGAAATTATGGAACTATTGGAAAGTATTAAAATGCTAAGTCTTCTTGAAGACTGCCTGGAAATTATTGTCTTGTGTGGCATGGACCTTGGAAACATTTTACAACATTATTATTACATGTAAGTAATTAACAGCTGCAAACTGCTCATCAGCTGAAATAATGACCTGAAATTTTATAAAATGCTTGGAGTTAGGAGGGCCTGGCGCATTTCGATCCTAGCAGGATCTATATTGAAGATCATGCTAGTAAAGATGCACATAAATGAATGAGAGGATCAGAACAAGATTTTAAAATGCCCATGGACACAACTCACCTGTAGTACAGGAACTTGGACAACAGATTCCAGTTTTGAAGAAGCTCGTTGGTTTTCCTCTTTGTGTTGAGACTCTTCCCCTTGGACAAGACTGCCTCTATCAGAAAAGTCTTCATCCATTCTCGTTCATGCTGCAATACAAATTATAAACAAGAAACGGGTGACAGGGATTGCATCGGTTTGTACTCATAGCAATATCAAGCACTAAAAGTAAAGTGTTCTCACCTCTGAGGCACTACGAAGATGCTTGAACAGATCTAGCTCATCCAGGAGAAGGGTCTTGCCCACACAGTGCACTGCCATGCTGACCTGAGCCTTGCTGAATGGAATTTTCAGAAGCTTCTTGATGTTCTGTTGGAATGAAGACAAAAATGATGTTTGCTTCCGTCAGCAAATACAAACTTCAGACACAGGAGGTGCTTGATCAACCCCAACCCCTTGATACCTAAATCATGTTGGACCTTCGGAGATAGATTTGTTTATTGGACTTAGAGTCAGGTTGGCATAGCGGTTCGTTCCACAACTTTCACCTCTTGTGGCCCAGGTTCGAGTCTGGCTCGGTCCGCAAGCGTATTGGGTTTTCAGTCCCTCCCTGATTCTGTGAGTTTTACCCAGAATATTACTCTGGGGTTTTCCTCCCACCTCTAAAACTGTATCTTCTTCTCATCATCTTTCCATAAAAAAGGTTTTATCAGGCTTTCGAGCTACAGTGCATAGGGCACTTATGAGTAATGCTTGGTTTCATAACCAGAAATAGATCTTACTTCTGCTGCTGAAATGACATCGACTTCTCCAACTGTATCCGGTAAAGTTTCTGCCATTTCAAAGCTATGAAACAAAGAAATCACATTCCACAACATACATTATTCAACAAATATGTAGGTAACTTTACAGTCAAATCTCAAACCTCAGCTTTCCTATAAAAGACTTTGACAGAAATTTTGAATTAATTAATTTGAAAATAAATACATGTAAATACATTATGGATCCATTGTTTCAATTGTACATGCACTGTCAATGCTTGGCTGAAAAGAAAAAAATCTTCAGCGAATCAAAAATGTTTTGTCAGTTTGTTGGTGTAGCATTCAATTCTTTTTAACAACTTATAAATTGCTGAAGGAAATGTTTCATTGAAAATAACTTGATTCGTTGTGCCACATTGTCAAACAATAATGTCAAAGGATTGTATGGGCCAATATTTTGTAACTCTTTGTTTTCAAATTGACTGCCACCTCCTAAGCTAAACAGATACTGCATGTTCAGGCAAGGTATTGTATCATTGTGAGGGCTTAAACAGTCATAAATACCTGGCAATTTTTTTTATCTGTTTGGGCTTATTAAAATTTTGCCAAACGGATCTTGAATTTATAAATACAAATAGGAAATGTCCTACGTACCTTGAAAACTGAGTGCATTCCCCCGTCACCCATGTTTTAGACAACTGGGCATCACTGCGTAGCCAGTTATCTGGTGGCCTGTGTAAGTCGGTGTTGCGATCCAATCTTGAGAACTGATAGACTGGCAGTTTGCGGGCAGATTTGACCATGGCTGTTGACTTGACATCCACTTCCTGGGGATGGGACTGTTCCTGTCAAACATGAAGACAGAAATCAACTGAAGAAGGTGGGATTTGATTATATTTCAAGGGATAAATGTTTCAATAGAGGAATTTGGTATAGCTCAACGCAGAGTGACGTCGTTCCAACTCGCCGACCATGGAAGGATGAAAACAAAGCATCAAGTTGTGTGGTTTTTAAGACAGAAAGCTGTGAGAATTGTTTAATCTTAGTATACGGTACTTCAAAGAAGGATTATTGTCTGAGGAAAAACTAGGACTAGACAATGAAAGGCATACAGAACACGATAGTAAAGGTCCTAGGCCTTATTGGTGAGAAACACACTGGGTCTGTGACTAGTATCAGGATGTAGCCTAGGCTATGCACAACTAAATTGCAGACGGCCACTCACGTCTCCCACAATGTGGGCCACATTATTATTAATTCTAAAGGCCTACTGATTTAGTGATTAGTCATTAGGCCCCTAGACTAGTGCCTAAACTAAACCAATGCGGCATTAGTGTCTTTTACGCGGGTGCCAGTCAACTCGGTCCGGAGTCAACTCGGTCCGTGACCAACTCGGTCCGAGACCAACTCGGTCCGAAGCAAACTCGGTCCGTGACTAACTCGGTCCGTGGCCAACTCGGTCCGAGGCCAACTCGGTCCGTGACCAACTCGGTCCGTGACCAACTCGGTCCGTGACCAACTCGGTCCCTATGGGAAAACGTACACAAGCAAGAATCCATGCAGTTTGCAGCAGCAGTGTACAACATGTTTGCCACTTGCATTAATGTTTTTTAATGTCATCATAACATAATATGTTTTGCTTGTGGCTGAAACCGTGAAGAAATAAATTTTGTCTTATTTATTATGTTGATACCATAATTATTTGATAAAATGGCACAATACAATTTTAATTAAAATATCAATTAAATTATACACGAAGTCAAATTCCTTATGAAAACGTGCTTGTTAGGTTTACAATTAATAAATCAATAAATGAATAATAATGACGATTGTTTTGTGTTTTTGTTTTTTATTTTTTAGCTTTGTTTTAATTAATCTGATTATATACATATAACATAATTTAATATAAGATTTATAATTGGCACCTTGGGAAGGTACGTCTTTTGATGACAGGTTTTTTGTTTACTTTTTTGTTTACTTTCTTTCAGGCCCTGGGCAGCACCTGCCAATGTATTTTTCATTCTTTTAATGTTTTTAAGATAATAGATGAATAAATAAATAAATAGGCCTAAATAAATAGTTAAATTCACGCTATTTGCGAGACTACGTACTCGTTTTGCTGCAACAAAATTACCAGACGTTTTTGCGTGCATTTTCCCATAGGGACCGAGTTGGTCACGGACCGAGTTGGTCACGGACCGAGTTGGTTACGGACCGAGTTGGCCTCGGACCGAGTTGGTTACGGACCGAGTTGGTCATGGACCGAGTTAGTTACGGACCGAGTTGGTCACGGACCGAGTTGACTCGGACCGAGTTGGTTACGGACCGAGTTGACCTGAAACCTTTTACGCCACCCATATTATATTAGTGAAAGTATTTATTTGGGGAAGAAACTGTTGTTTTTTTTCACTGAAATATTGCCGAAATATATTCATTTTAGGATTTACAGGACCCATGAATAAATTTGCTTTTAACAAATCTCATTTTGGAACAGAAGAAGCTAAATAAATACTGAAAATAATATGGGTGGCGTAAAAGACACTAACCCCCACATGATATTATTCTAAAGGCCTAGGCCTACTGATTTATTTATTAGTCATTAGGTCTAGTGCCTAAACTAGTACTGTGGCCTAAAGGCTGTTATGTGTACATTACATGTAGACTAGTAGTGTGTAGTTTGACTGTGTAGGGCCTAACTGGTGTTAGGTTTTTTGGCCTCTCTAAGTCTAAGAATAAGATGTAACTTGTAACTTGTAAAGTAAGGCCTGTTTGTGCATTAATGAAAAATGCACACTTACCCATATTTTTTCTCTTTTATCTTCAATTTCTAAATTTCTCTCTTCGTCAGCCATCGCATTTCTCAAATCATTTGAAACCCGAACGTAAGTTCTAGAAAGTACTAACTTAGGGCTAGGCCAACATCATGACATGACAAGTGAAGAAGGTCGCTGCTCTAAAAATAATTGGATGGCACCACTTTTTACTAAGGGGTACAGTAATTGCGATATTTAAAAAAAAAAGTCAAAACTAAATAAGTCTCATAATTGATTCGACAGTACTCCATCGCCCGACAACTACAAGGACTATTAAGCAGTTATATGTACTAAATGAAGGGTTAATTTTACGATTTGTGAATATCTAATTTTGAAGATGGGATCGGGGAAAAATTGCCCACCCCTATCTATCACAATCGACGAAACTTCAAAATGGCAGCTTCCATGAGCTTTCGGAAAGAGTTGGACTGGAGGATATTTAATACGTGGCATGCATTAATGCTTTGTTTTTCTCTCCTGATTGCAATTCGTCATTCACACGGTAATTGTTAGCATGTGTTTTCTCTCTTTTCCTTCACAAGAAACAAACAAGAATGGTACAAACTGCTGCTGAAAAAAAAATCAGCGAAAGACGACCGTCACACTTGTGCACAACTCTTCCCCTGGAACCGGCAGAGGGCGTTTTTGAGATGGCTGCATGCTGAGCATGCACAGACTGCATTCGAAGTTTATCAATTTGTAATTTGTAGGCCAAACAATCCTGTAAAACTCACCCTTTAGATATGCTACGCCAGTTATATAATAAAAAAACTAACGTTCGATGTCGCATTGCCTGCTCGTGGACGCGTCTTTCACGGCGGCATCTTTAAAAGGCATTTTAATTTTTTCGAATCCGTTTTTATGGAACGCTGTAGCTATCTTCTTTAGATTGTTTGCTTCGGTAATTCCATCTTTCAATTTGCCAAATTGTATGATGGAATTTGCGAACAGAATTACAGAATGACAAACTGAATGACGGAATTGGCGACCGGAATGACAAAACGGCAATTCCTGATTTTAATGGCGAATTTAATGATGGAATTTACCGACAAACAATCTAAGCCACCGAATATAGCTACGGCGTTCTATCATGTTTCTGGTGCATCGCGTAACGGCCGGCACTGCGTACCGCGCGGGTACGTGATCGTTGTAATAAGCGCTTGAATGTTTAGGTTCATTTTTTACCTTCCTTCAATGGCCGCGTCCTGCATGCGCGGATATAGCTCCCATTGGTTTGTACACGGGTGCGTCATCTAGTTTTTATATATATCTATGATCGCAACTACCTATACCCGATACGTAACATGCTATAGGCAGCACAGACAACAACAGTATTGTTGAGCACAGTGTATTGTATTGCGAATGTTTTGTTTTCGGAAAGGTGGGTTGAGACGAGTTTCAGGGAGATTAGCTGAGTTATTATTATTCTCTTTTTTGTGCCTGTATCTATTGTTGAAATTTCCTCGTAAAGCGCTGTGATACTTGGCAAGAGGCTTTTGTTATAAAAGTGCAAATTTTATGAAAGAAGAATATTGTAATATTAATGTCAGAAATTGCCAGGCATTAAAAAGAAATTACACCTTTTTGTTTCATTTGGTACAGGACACGGTGTGAATGAAAACCTCTTTTTTACTATTCTCAGCCCAGAAGACATTGCCTTTGTTTACAGGATCAGACCAGCCAGAGATTTTGGAGCCTCTTTTGTAAGTGTAGATCCAGCCTTCTACTTGTAGTTTTACTCAGGAAAGGAAGTTTTTAGCAAAGAATCTTAAAGGAAAAATCAGACAGGAAAACTCTTGCTGTCATCAACACTGCTAATTCTAAAGATTCTTCTCTGTGCCAGCGTTTACTTTAGATTTGTTGGTAATAAGAACCTATTTTTTTTCTCGGGCTAGACAGTGGTTATTTCTAGTAGGGCCACGTTTATTTGTCAGATTGGTTTAACTGTTTACTGTATTCATTTGCTGTGTGATTCTGGCCAAATAAATAATAATTATAATAATAATAAACTTCCACCTTTCTTTGTGAAATTGTAGGTTCAACATTTCCAGAGAATTTATCTCGTTCCCACTGACCCAGAGGATGCTTGCGGATCTTTAAACAACAGGGCTTCCCTATTCGGAGAAATTGCACTTGTCAAGAGAGGGTAAGCTCAGCTGCTTAAAACCTATCACTCATTAGGAGTATTTCCTTCTCTCTGGTCAGTTGTCTCAGTCTAGTCATAAGACCTTCAGTTGTCAGTTTTTGAACTTTTAAGCTTTTAAAAGCAGCTCTATGAAATTGGCCTCTGATAGTGACTATAGGGGCCAATTTCATAGAGCTGCTTTTAAAAGCAGAAAAGTCTTCCTTGCCATTTCCATGCCATTTTCCTGTCATTGTTTGCTGAGCTGAGCATAACATTCACAAAGAGTTTTGGCTGGCATACTGATTTTATTAACCAGGGTTTTTGGTTCTTAAAGGTAGTATCATACATTGGTTTTTGTCAAAGAAATACAGATTCATGGGCAAAAATATTAAGGGCGATACAATAATAGTCATCTGTGAAAATTTCAGTCCCATACGATGCCCACTTTTTGAGAAAACAGTGAAAAACGGCTACAGTATTTCTTAAGTCTTTTCTCTTTTATTTTTGATCTTTTAAAAGATCAAAAAGATTTTTGGTCGTTGTTTTACTAATTTCTGGATAAATACACCATTTCAGGTGGAAGAATGTTAACAGTATGTTTCTATCACCACCACCTTCATACCCTGTAAGTTATACATAAATCTGTGAACATTTCTGTTTTGGTGTCTTACCAAAGTATGATACTACCTGTTCTGGCGTCTGCAAAGGCGTAGTTTCAGGGAAACGCTAGCCTAGGTTTAACCAGAGAGCGTCAACCGAAGAACAAAGCAATATGGCCGGAGGTCAGGGCTGCGGTTTCCAAATAAACTTTATTCCACGGTGAACTGTAAAAAGAGCATACAAAAAACCTTATAAATAACATGGATCATGTTTACAATCTATAGATGAGCGTAGAAAAACTCCTACAAGTGCTAGGGTCAGTTTCAAATGAGTACTTCATGAAACAAAAGCCAAAACCTAACATACAGGTATCGCTCCGCCAGGTATGAGCGTGGGAGACCTATATCACACTTAAGTACAGGTATTGCTCACTTGTGTTATCTACCACAAATGCACAGAAAACTTGTCTTCTAAAAGTTACAGAGTGTAAAGCACTGAACATAAGGAACCTATAATCGTATTCAAGAAAGTAAAGCCAGCAAATCTAACCCAGGACCGCATAAGTCTGATCTAGATGAATCTAAGTCCAAAAAATAATAAAGAAAACAATACACGTAATAAGTCTACACACGTGGGAATTATCGACTTCCCGTAAATATCTTAAGAAATCACGAAGAAATGCTGAAAAACTTACATGACTGTGGGACTAGGTGAGGCTAGAAATGACTAGAGTGATCGGCAATGGTGATACAATGGTCTAAGTATGGCAAATAACTGAAAAATGTGGGAAAATACAGCCAAGATGTGTGGCTAAAATGGCTGCCTTGACAAGGTCGTTCGTGAGGTGATCGAGATGACCCCGACCGTGCAAATTGAATAGCGCCCTCACGCGTCCCTTCACGGAAGTGACGGCGACCGCGACACTCCCCGCCTAAAAATACCATAAAAGGATTTTTACAAAACGATTAGAATGCATCACGAATGAATACAGGAAGATTGGTACAGTTCAAGTCTTGTCGTGTCTTAGTCTGCAGGGGGTGCCTTCTCGATGAGTGTGAGCTCTGAAATCGGCCTGAGGTAGGTGCGTCGAGCTCCTCCGCTGCAGGTGGTGACATCCGCCTTCCGTGCTCTTCCGTCATCGCTCAGGTGGACCTCGGTGACGCGGGCGAGTGGCCACTGGCATCTCGGGAGTTCCTTGTCATGTAGAAGGACGACATCTCCTTTGGTGAGGTCCGGGCGTACGACAGGCCACTTCCGTCTGGGTTGTAGGCTCTGCACGTACTCTTTCTTCCAGCGGATCCAGAACTGCTCTGCAAGGTACTGCACACGACGCCAGCGTCTGCGTCCGTACAGATCTTCTTTGATGAAGTTGCCGGGAGGTGGCTGGAGTTGCTGGGTCTTGAGGGTCAACAACATGGAGGGGCTGATGGCTTGGGGATCATCAGCGTCCGACGAGACAGTCCCTAGGGGCCGAGAGTTGACTATGGCGCATGCTTCGGCCATAAACGTCACGAGGACCTCATGCGTCAACTGGTGCTTTCCGAGTTGTAGGAACATCGCGTCGAGGACTCGTCTGACTGTGCCGATCTGGCGTTCCCAAACGCCACCGAAATGCGAAGCGTGGGGAGGGTTAAAAACCCACTGGCACTGTTGTGATGCTAGGTAGGATGCAACCTGTTCGCGATCAATCTCATTGAAAGCCTCGTCTAGCTCGTTCTTTGCACCGACGAAGTTCGTACCCCTGTCGCACCTTAGTTTGGATACTGGTCCCCTTACAGCTACAAATCTCCGGTAGGCAGATATGAATGCCGAGGTGTCCATTGACTCAATGACCTCCACATGGATAGCCCTGCTGTAGAGGCATGTGAAGAGGACAGCCCATCTCTTGGAATCAGAGGTTCCGCCTCTTGTCTTTCTGGTGACGACCGTCCACGGTCCGAAGACGTCCATGCCGACGTTGGTGAAAGGTGGTGTTTCCGCAACTCTGTCTTCTGGCAGATCAGCCATTATCTGGGTCAGTGGCTTTCCTCTCAGCTTTCTGCAGGTGATGCACCTGTTGATGATGCTTCTGACAAGGTTGTGGGACCCAACTATCCACAGGCCTGCTGATCTTACAGCTCCCAGTGTCAGGTGTCGGCCTTGGTGTTGCACCTGGCGATGGAAGTGTTCTGCCAACAGCTTGGAGACGTGGCCGTCCTTCGGAAGGACTATTGGATGGCGAGTTGCTAGGTCCATATCGGAGCGCTTAAGTCTTCCTCCCACTCTGATGATTCCGTCACTGTCGAGAAAGGGGCTCAGCTTCAGAAGCGGGCTCCTCCTACTGATCGTTAGGTTGGGGTCGATTTGTGCTTTCTTCAGCGTCTGCATTTCCTCTCTGAAGGAGTGGTTCTGGACTGCCTTGAAGATAGCTGTTTCTGCTTGTTGCAGTTGTGCAACTGTCGGCGTTGACAACTCTTCTGATCTTTCATCAGGGTTGGATGCTGTGGTTTCGTCCCTTGCTGCTTTGAAGGTGTGCACCTTTTGAATTAGGGTGCCGACTGCTCGTCTGAGGGAGAGCCAACAGGAGAATCTGGAGAATCGGTCACAGCCAAGGGAAGGTTCGACTTCGGGAACACTTTGGTTGCCGGTTTCTTCCCCGATGTCTGTTGAGAGTGTGGTGACCTGTCTGCGTACCTCAGGGTCGTTTTCGTTGAGTGTCTGTCCGTCTACACCTGTAGTAGCCGCTCCAGTTGATGGGGGGTCTGACTGCCATAGAAAGTCTGGTCCGCAAAACCAGCGTGTGTCCTTCAGCTCTCCTGCTGGAACGGATCTGGAGGCGAGGTCTGCGGGGTTCTGGTCGGTAGGAACGTGACGCCACTGGTTGGGGTTGGAGGCCGCATGGATCTTGTGGACCCTGTTGGCCACATAGACGTGAAAGCGTCTGGATTCGTTGGCTATGTAGCCCAGGACCACTTTACTGTCTGAGTAGAATGTGGTGCTGTCAATGGCGACTCGGTCTCGCAATTCGGTTTCAACTGTGTGTGACAATGCCGTGCCTAGGACGGCAGCGCAGAGTTCGAGGCGGGGGATGGACACAGCATGTGAAGGGGTGACCCTGGCCTTAGCTAGTAACAGGGACACGTGCGGCTGGCTCTGTTCGTTCAGGAGTCTCAGGTAGGCCACTGCTCCTATGGCAAGTTGGCTGGCGTCACAGAAGATGTGGATTTCCCTTCTTTTGACGTTGCCGAAGTTGGGAGGTTCGTAACATCTCTGGATGCAGACATCCTGTAGGTCGTAGAGAGACTCTCGCCAGCGGTTCCACTTAGGTAGGCAGCTCTCTGGCAGCGGCCTATCCCACATGTCTTTAGGGGTGCTCGTCTCCTTTTTCATCTCCGTCAGAAGTTCACGAAGGATGAGTTTCCCTTCGATGGTCACTGGCATCACAAAGCCTAGGGGGTCGAAGATGGAGCTGGCGATCGAGAGTACTCCTCGTCGAGAGAATGGTTTCTCCGGTAGACTCACTATGAAAGTGAAAGCGTCCCGCTCAAGGGACCAATGTACTCCGAGGGACCGTTGAATGGGAAGTCTGTCACACTTGAAGTCGAGGTGTTGAACGTCCTTCCCTCTCGCCTCTTCGGGTAGTCTGTTCATCACGTCTATACTGTTTGAGACAATCTTGTGAAATCGCAATTTCTTACTTGCGAGGGCATCCCGGGTTCGTTGTATCAGGCTGACGGCCGCATCTGGGTCTGGTTGGGAAGTTAGCCCGTCGTCGACGTAGAAGTCGCGACAAACAAACTCCGACACATCATCATCACAGGGGGATCTGCCTTCCTTCACAACCATTCTGATACCGAGCGTTGCAACTGCTGGGGATGAAATATTCCCAAACAGGTGGACATTCATCCGGTGGTCGACGATTGGCTTCTCGGGGTCGTTATCTTGGAACCAAAGAAAGCGGAGGTAGTCACGGTGTTCTGGGTTCACATGAAAGTTGTGGAACATTTGCTCCACGTCTCCCATGACTGCAACTTGGCCGACTCTGAACCGCATTAGTATGCCGAGCAGGCTGTTCATCTGGTCTGGTCCTTGTAGTAGGGCTTTGTTCAGCGAGATGCCACTGAATTCGGCGCTTGAATCGAAGACAACTCTGATGCCCGTCTTTTTAGGATGTCGCACTGGGAAGTGTGGTAGGTACCATACTGTTCCGTTTGGGGCAGGGGGCTCATCGACTGGTACAGGGGCTGCATGTTTCTTGTCCAGTATTTTACCCATGAATGCTCGGTAGTCGTTCATCAACTCTGGTTTTCTGACCAGGGTCCGGTGGAGGTTGTTCAGTCGAGCTTCGGCTTGGGACCGGTTGTTAGGGAGATGGGTTGGAGTTTCCTTGAAGGGTAGCGGAAATTCCAGGTTTCCCTCAGCATTCGTGTGGACGTTGTCGGTCATAATCTTGAGAAAACGTTGGTCCTCGATCGATGGGGCCTTGTTGTTATCGTCACGTGTCTCGATGTAGATGCTCGAACCTGTGTCCTGGCGAGCACTGACTACGTCCTTTGCGTTGATATGGTTTTCGCAAGCACCACTGTAGTCGGGTTGAACATCGTTGGTGTCAGAGCAAGGCAGAGGAGAGATCATCTGCGTCAGAATTGTGCGGCTGGCCGAGACGTGTTCTCTGTTCTTGATGCTGCTTGTGCACATACGGCCAGACACGGTCCACCCCATGTTCGTGCGCTGGGCCCACGGGGTGTCTTTGGGTCCGTTTCTTGATTCTCGGATTTTCAGGGGTTCCGGACAGCTCCTACCGATGAGTAAGAGGATGTCGACGTCGTCCCTTGGGCTGGGAATCATGTCAGCAATCTGGTTCAGGTGGGGAAAGTTCTTGCAGAGGTCCGGGGTCGGTATCTCGCCTCTGTCGCCTGGGATGTTCTCATTTTCTAGAACTGTGGGAAGGCGCTCTTTGTGGCCGTTCAAGGACTCCATGACTAGCCCTTGTGCTCGTCTTCCTTCGGTGAGGATTTGCCGGCCTCCGCAGGTTGACAATTCGTAGTCGTAGGATGGCCCGTGGAGATGGAGTGCTTCGAAAAGCTTAGGATCTCCAAGGCATGCATTTGACTGGTCATCAAGGACGGCGTAAGCTTGGATGGAGACAGATGGCGCGCTCTGATGGTACACCTTGACGAGTACTATCTTGGAGCAGGAACGTGCCATAACACATGATGTGTACCTTGTACATTTAGTGTTAGCTTCGAGTGTGTCTCCACTCTTCTCTTCTGGTTTCTGTTGTGGCTCCCCGCCATTCTGTTTTGTGGGGGGATGCATGAACGAAGCGTGTGATGTACTATCACACTTCTTGCACTTGACGTTAGTCTGGCAGTCTTTGATTATGTGTTTTTGGGCACACTTGAAACATCGACCATGTTGTTTGCAGAACTGTGTCCTTTCTGCCATTGGCTTTCTTCCGAAGGCGATGCATTCAGAGAGGTCGTGGCCGGTTTGGTCGTGGAAGAGGCACCTTGCACTGGTGGGGGGTGCAGACTTCTGTTGCGTAGGTTGGGTACCTTTCGTAGCCATCACACGGAGAGAGGTTCTGTTATGTGGTGGAGTACTCAACTTTTTCTCTGGAACCTTACAAGTTGCGCTACTTGGTGGGTACAGATCTGGGTCGTTGCATGTTCTTGCTTTTTCCTTGAGGAATTTTGCCAGTTCTTGGAACGGTGGGTACTGACCACGGGTTTTCTTGTAGCTAGAGACAAATTCCCTCCATTTGTTGTGGATGTATGGGGGGAGCTTTTCCAGCAGCGGGTGAAGATTGTATGGGTAGTTCAAGATGTTAAGTCCTGGGAGGTCATTCATCTGTGCGGCTGCGTCCACACATGAGTCTGCGAAGTCAAGTAGTTTGAGTCGTTCATCTGACTTGATTTTCGGGGAGGCAGAGAGTTTCTGGATTATTTCGGCGGCAATCTTTGATTTGTTCCCAAATCTTTCTTCCAACTCCTTCCATGCCTCCTCATACGCAACTTCCGGGTTGGAGACGTATCGGTGACGAAAGCGGTGTACGAGATCCTTTACCTCGCCCTTCGTGTATTTAGCCAGAAATGCCAGCTTCTGCGTTGCAGGGGTTTGCGCTTGATTGATCATGGCCTGAAAGGATGACCGCCATGGCTGAAACATGATAGGGTCGCCTCCATAAACATCTGGTTCGTGGGCTGGCTGTCTTTGGCGGGCTAGCGTCTCGCTGATTTCTTTCGTCAGGTCTATCAGCTGGTTTCCGGGTTCAGCCTCCTTTTTAGCGTGTAGTGGACTCGTCCATGGCGTACTCGTCGTGTAAGGGACAGGGGCAGGGGCAGCAGGACTCACCATAGGTTGAAATGGAGGAGCAGAGATCTGCAGTTGGCTCACAGCGGGTGCATGAATGTCGCTCTCGATTTTTGTGAGAAAGTTCATGGCATGGTCGTTGGAAGACTGCTCCGGTGTCGTTGTGGGTGATGTGTTTTCCTCCTGCTCCACTTGTATGATGGCATTGGAACGAGCTCTCTGTACGGCTGCAGCTTGTTTAGCTCGAAGAATCTTTAGGTCAGCGTCGGCGGCTGCTCTGGAGGCTTGTTGTTCCAGGTCGTATTGGGCCTGTTGAATTTGTCTTTGTGCCTCTTGTTTGGCACGTTCGAAGTCATGCTCTGCTTCCTGGGTCGCCAACTCGGTCAAGCGCTTGGCGATAACTTCTTCGAATGCCGCATTCTCTGCTGCGGCTGCAGCAGAGGCTAGTGCTTCAGCTTTCATGCTGAATGATGAAGATGACGTCTTGGAGGTACGTGAGGATTTGTGGCTTCTTGATGAGGCTTTGGAATGTCTCGAGACATTCGACACAGTTTCCAAGGCCAGGGAGCAGGCCTTTTCAGTCGCTTTGACGACGGCACCACTGACGAGGTTAGTGTGCTCAAGGAAGGTTGTTTTTGTCTGGGCTGCACGGTCCTTGTAGGATGGATCCGATGCGTAGAGTCTTTCCAACTCTTGGAATGACTCCGTGTATGCCTGGAGGGCAGACTGGGTAGCGGCTAGTGTGAGCCGTATGACGTCTTCTCGGTCTGTTGGATTTTGAAGCGTTTCGAGGAATTGTTTGGTGATTCCCCATCTGTGGCCCAGTTCTTGTTCAGTGTTCTGTATGTCGGCTGGTAGAGCCACAGGAACAGGAGTTTCCTCCGGTGATTCGTCTTTCGGTGTGGCCATTGCTTTTGAGTGTTCACAGTTGTTCACTGCAAGTCGTTCTGGAAGCGGTCATTTCGTCGCCGGTTGCATTTCGAACACAGTCATTTCACTGTTCTGGCGTCTGCAAAGGCGTAGTTTCAGGGAAACGCTAGCCTAGGTTTAACCAGAGAGCGTCAACCGAAGAACAAAGCAATATGGCCGGAGGTCAGGGCTGCGGTTTCCAAATAAACTTTATTCCACGGTGAACTGTAAAAAGAGCATACAAAAAACCTTATAAATAACATGGATCATGTTTACAATCTATAGATGAGCGTAGAAAAACTCCTACAAGTGCTAGGGTCAGTTTCAAATGAGTACTTCATGAAACAAAAGCCAAAACCTAACATACAGGTATCGCTCCGCCAGGTATGAGCGTGGGAGACCTATATCACACTTAAGTACAGGTATTGCTCACTTGTGTTATCTACCACAAATGCACAGAAAACTTGTCTTCTAAAAGTTACAGAGTGTAAAGCACTGAACATAAGGAACCTATAATCGTATTCAAGAAAGTAAAGCCAGCAAATCTAACCCAGGACCGCATAAGTCTGATCTAGATGAATCTAAGTCCAAAAAATAATAAAGAAAACAATACACGTAATAAGTCTACACACGTGGGAATTATCGACTTCCCGTAAATATCTTAAGAAATCACGAAGAAATGCTGAAAAACTTACATGACTGTGGGACTAGGTGAGGCTAGAAATGACTAGAGTGATCGGCAATGGTGATACAATGGTCTAAGTATGGCAAATAACTGAAAAATGTGGGAAAATACAGCCAAGATGTGTGGCTAAAATGGCTGCCTTGACAAGGTCGTTCGTGAGGTGATCGAGATGACCCCGACCGTGCAAATTGAATAGCGCCCTCACGCGTCCCTTCACGGAAGTGACGGCGACCGCGACACTACCTTTAAGCAAACTTTGGTGCTGGACTACAGCATAATTGCAAATTGTACATTTGTTGGTTTATTATTCATATTCTATGCCTAATGTATATGAACAACTTTCATCACATACATGTAGGCCTCATGAGTACTTTATTATACAGTGTTGCCTGTAAAATTTGTCAGTGTTAGTTGCACTTACATCCATTAATGAAATCAAACTTAATTTCCTTGTTTGTGTGTGTTGGTGCAGGAGCTGTTCCTTTGTGTCAAAGGCCATTACTGCCGAGAGGGCCGGAGCAGTAGCTGTGCTTATCCACGATAACAATGAGAGAAATGATGAAAGCGTCATCGATATGATCGACGATAACACAGACAGAACCACCTCCATCCCTGTCGCATACCTCTTGGGTCGAGATGGGTACGTTACATTTCCACTGAAACTTCATAAAACCAGTGATTCATAAAACCAGAAAGGCAAGATGATCCAGGGATAGGATGAAAAGATGCATAGTCTGCAGTTAATTGAATACTGAACCAGACATTTCATGTATTACCCAAACACCAACAATCAGTAAAAGTGTGCATTATATCAGTGCTGAATCTAGACACTAAGCATGCTAAGCCTGGTGTGCTCTTGTTCAGAGCTCTCCATGATTGTCAGAACTTGCTGCTGAGAAGCTCAGCTGGTCTGGTCAATTCTTAGCAACATAACTTAAAGAATTGCAATGTCACATGTGATTTTATGCATTGTAAATGGGTACAGATAGCTTTGTGCATGATTAGCCTTTGAATGTCAATACTGCAGCTATGGAATGTATACTCCCCAAAGGGTTGACACGGTTTTAGGTGTATATAAATATAAATGGAATGGAGCACAATGACCAGGGATAATACGTTGTGCCTTTGAATGACATTCCAGATAATGGCACTTTATAAGTGCTGTGTTATTATAGATATTGAGTAATTTGCTTTGTGAAACAGATAGTGATTAGAATGAGTAAGATTTGCAGAGACACCATGTGTAATACTCTTTTAGGAAGATGTGTGGTCCTGAAAAGGACTGATGAGAGTAGATTCTCAAAGTTTCAACTAGTGTGCTCTAGTTGTCCTCAGGAGAGAGAGAGTGATTAGGAAGGGGGAGCCAGGAAAGCAGTTGACTACCAGGACAGACAGGCAGTCAATGAAAAAGCTAGTTCAAACCTAATATATTTATTTATTAATATGTAGTATGCTGCTGCTGTTTTACAGACAGAAATAAACCCTTACCATTCAGAATGTTCCAAATTAACATGATATGACCCTGAACTGTTGATAAATCGAGATGCATCATGCATTATTATCCGTACAGTTAGACATTGAAGATTATATGCTTCTCAACAGCATTACTTGAAATATATATTTTCTTTCTTTTTACAGTTATATGATCAAGAATACACTTCGTCAGCACGGTCTGCACGGTGCACTTATATCAATCCCAGTCAACATAACAGGCGTCTCTCTGGGTCGAGTCAAACGCTCACCGTGGTCTCTGTGGTAAAATAAGAAAGTCATCCACTGGTAATGAGAAGCTGATGATGTCACAGTGATGTCATGATGATGTCAGTAACAATAAGAATGCAGTATCCATCCAATAATGCAATGATTTTGAGTTTTCTTTAACAAACCCCATGGGAAGTGAAGAGCATTTAAAACAAAGCATATTCTGAATTGTTTCCGATCCAGGATTAGTTTGACTTCATAACTAGACTGACCCTCAGCGAGGTTTTTACATTTGGTGAAAATGTACCTCTAGGATGGATGCAGCATTCTGTTCATCTGAATCTCTCAGGTCAAAGAACAGCAGTCCTACTTTGTCTAATGAAATATTTACATAAATTGTATTTTCACACCTGTGAAAATTTGAGCTTAATCGGACATCTGGGTCACGTGAAAATTGGGAAAAACCAGACTCAAATTTTCTTATAAAATATAACGAATGATTTTGATCTTATTTCGAGATCAAAACTGTATAGTCTCTGTTTGACTAATGTCTGGATAAATGCACCATTTCGGGCGGAAATATTTTAATGGTGTGTTTCTACCAGCATCATCTTCATACCCTGAAAACATTTTTGTTTTGGTATGTGACCAATCCTGTACTGTACCTTTAATTGTAAAAATGCATACAAATAGATTCCTCACTTTTCAATGAGACATTTAACAGACATTTGACAGAGTAGAGACAAATCTTTCAGTTTTTTTGTTTGTTTTGGCAATATCACCAACTTAATCAAAAAGTCTTGTTTAATGTTTATAGAATCTTCCATTTTTACTCTCAGATGTATGCAAATTTACGTCTTTCATGTAAGTACACAGAATTTGGAATATGAAGATTTATACTACTCGTAGCAATAATCAAATTTGATTCTTTATTCTTCATTTTAAATTGTAATACACCGTTTTCATGAAATTCTTGTTCAATTATCAGCTTTCATTTCAGCAGAGATGATATTATATATATTTTTCTTTTCAAGAAATTGACTTCACTTTTCTATTTTTTACCAACTCTTTGAATCATCTGAAAAGGTGTACATTGCACATAAGCAACTCATTGATTGATTTCCTATTTAACTTTAGTATGTGGATCGGTTTGCTGAAACACCATAATAAGAATCGTTTTTACTTTCACATTTCTTATTTCATTCACACTTCTCATAAATAACCATGGTGACAAGGCCAAATACAAGCCTATATGCTTCCTGCCAGCCACCACCATTCATCCTCCCTTAATATTGTAATGAAATTGCAACTTTACTTGTTATTTTGAGTGATGTTTGGAAAATAAATAAATGAAATGAATAAGAAATGCAAAAGTACAAATGATTCTTACATACCAACTGCAAAGTCTCAAATTTGTTTTATTTTACCTTGCTTGAACAAAAACGAAATGATTAAATTGATTGCTTAATCCGATGTCTCTGGAATAATTATAACCCTTGCCCAGCAGCCATCTAGGAAGACATTGCCTTTGTTCTTTGCTAGCTAGATTTGAAGATTTGAATGTTGGCATATGGGGTCAAGATGGCAATAAGAAGATGGTTTGCAGTGGCATTAAGTGAAATTCATATCTTCCTTGATCAAGTTGGGTTCTGAAAAGAAGCCAGAGGGCTTGGTGTTTCAAAGAGTGTGTTCTGCTTAAGAAACAGAAATGAGGTAGACCATCAGTTCCAGTGCTTACATTTCTGAAGAATTTGAATAACTAACAAGGCCTTCAAGGTGGTTGCGTTGCAGAGGTCTATTTTCAAGAAAGAAGTTTGCAAATTTATATCATGTGAAGAAATGTACATAGTTTTGATAACATTTTGATAGAATTTTCATTCCATGTCAGATAACGGCTTCTGTGACCAAATATGTACAGAATTTTGCACCATTGCAAAATTCAGTTTGTTCAACTTCATTGAGACATTGTTTGTGGCAAGGGAGGCACTGCCGGCCAAAATGATAGAATTTATGTACTTATTTTTCACTACAGTTATGTCTAACTCATTGATTTATGAATAAGATATTGTAAATAAGTAACACAAGAGGCAATTATTTGTATTTTTTCATGAAGACTTAAAAATATGTTTCAGAGGAATAAATGTTGGCATTTGAATCTGATATTTCATGTCTCTATTTGTCTTGCTCTTTTTCTCCCCTGCAATTTTAGTATCCCACCCCTTAGCAGGAAATCATAATGTATGTCCACAATAGTGTACATTAATGGGTTTATAATGCAGAGACAGTACTATCTACACTGGCCACAGTGCACATTATGAAGGACTTTTGGAAAGAGAATTTTGCTGACCGGAACACAGCGTAACCAAACACCAGTTATTTCAAACCATCCCCTTCCCCCATATTACAATTCATGTGGTTTTCAATATAATTAATATTTCATCTTCCCACACGTAGATTTAAAAGTTTCTACGTTGGAAAAGGAGTACAGGTTTCGGGGCCGTATTGTGACAGACAAAATGATGCGAAATACGCCTTCCTATAGCCCAATTTACTAACACCCCTGCCCACTCATCCCCAGCTCACACACTTTCAGGGCCATTATGAAATATTTCTGCCTGAAATGGTGTATTACATTATTTTATCCAGAAATTAGTCAAACAAAGACCGAAAACAATTTTAATCTCGGGGTAAGATAAATTTTTTTTTTAACATGTTAAAGGAAAAATTGAGTGGAGTTTTCTCTTTTTTCTCTTGACTCAGATGTCCGATTCAGCTCACTCACTGAATATTCACAGGCTTATTATTTCATGCACATGCTGGATTCATGTAGGCCTGTTACTTTTAAGCAGAACTTGATGTGTTTCCTACTCCTCGTTATGATTTAATTATTTTATTAAAATTCTTAGGAGATTCACTTTGAATATGATGATTTGATATGCAATAAATCGGCAATATTTAAAACATGACAATGTTTTTTGTTTCTTGTTCCTGAATTTTTATGAATGAATGTTCGGCTGCGCCCTCATCTGGTATTATTGTATTTTTATTACTTTTTGTTTGGCTATTGGCCTTTCAAGGCTTACGTAGAAGAAATAGTCTGGTCCA
Source organism: Astropecten irregularis (assembly GCA_963971285.1). NCBI lineage: Eukaryota > Metazoa > Echinodermata > Asteroidea > Paxillosida > Astropectinidae > Astropecten > Astropecten irregularis. The sequence goes on from OZ020254.1 coordinate 6,737,815, forward strand.
TTTATGGTCTGCGGCTTGATTACAGCGTTACCAAAGCAACAAGCACTAGAGGTACAAGACTGCAGAAATAACATGGCGGACGGAGTAACTTGGTTGAGAGAGTTGAGTTTGTGGAAAAAGGCCACGATTTTCATTGGGTCTGGGGCCGTAATCGCTGGTGCGGTGTACGCTGTCCTCCGACACAAGAGAAAGGCTTCCGACGGTCAAGTTGAAGAAATGGCCATTCAAGAGGCTGGACAATCGGTAGGGTGATAAGCATAAGCCATAACGTCATGAAGTGACCCGAACAGACTAGACATGACAGATGAATGTGGTTAGCACCTAACGCAATGCAATGGCAAATGCTGCAGTAGGCTAACTCAAACTGTGTAGCCCTATAGGCCTAACTTATAAGTATAATAAATATAATTACTCCAGACGTTGTTGTCGTATATAGGGCCACAGGACGTTTAACTTGAAAAACTCAAGTCCATTAATTTCCCACCCCTAAAATTACTGTTATTTGTTAATCGGCGATCTGTGGCAAAATGACTCACCCGGCCTGGAGTTCCTGTCTCCTGATGTCGTGAAGAGGCATTCAGATTTCAGAAGATATAAAATTTAATTAGGCCAATCATTTCGGATGTTAACACAAACGAGCAATTTTCAGCCCAAATTTCAGTACATATAAAAAAGTCCTGGATTCTGTGACTTTTCCCATGGCCTGGGGCTTTGCGAAATAATAAAGAAATACATAAGAATGATCTCTACCTGTCATGCCTGTCCAGTCTACATTTGATTTACATACAACAGAGCGAACGGGACCAGTCTACTATGTACACGTGCATTTCCTCTTTTCTGGAAAAGCACAACTTTTTTGTACGTACTGAAATTTGCCTTTGGGCTTTGGGCTTTGGGCTAAAAATTGCTTGTTTTTGTTAATATCTGAACAGGCGAAATGATAATTAAATTTTATATCTTCTGAATGCCTCTTCACGACATTAGTGAAGAGGTTAATCAGTTTTTAATGACAACTTAGACTTGTGGGAAACTTGTACTATAATGATTATGAAACTAATTAATAACAGCATCTTTCTCTCTTACTTTTTGTTAACTTATCACGCAGGAACTGCCCGAAAAGCGCATTCTAGTTTTAGGCCTTGACAACTCAGGGAAGAGTAGCCTCCTTCGTAGCCTAACACAGTCTGAGAATTCCGGCCCACCGGATCCCACAGAGGGATTCAATGTTATGTGCGTGCAGACACAAGCTGTTACACTAAACATATGGGAAGGTAATGAGTACATGCTTTGAGCACAGTGCTTTCGATTGTGACTGGCAAACGAACAAAGCTAATTGTCTTAATTGATATTTTGGGACACCAACCACTAAGGCTGGATAGCTCTGTAGGAGTGTAGGTAGAGTCAGCTTCATATATCCTGGTCTTTATTCACTTTTCAAATATTATCACTAAAAAGACACTTCTTAGTGCTAGTGGCTATTTACCCTGAAATTGTAAAAATAAAAAATAACAACTTGTAGGCCTACCATTTAGAAGATTCTAATGACAAAATTCAACAAAACACTGTCCTTAAAACCACAGACGAGCAAGATGTTAGCCAGAGGTGTGTTCCAATGGCATTGTGACTCTTATGCCTAAGATAGACCACAATTAACATAAAATGTGCGCCCATTTTTTCCTTCCATCAAGTCAATTTTAAAAACTCTTGTGTTCTAAGTTCTTGCAGAGTACTTGGTGTCAATCCAAAAAATGACTGAAGATCCTATTCAATCTTTTTGTAGATTTTGTCAAAAGCTAGAATCCTTGTACACTTAAGGTCTTTTCCCACTAGAGCGCTCATCCCCGGGGCGAACTCACCTCAGAGTCACCCCATGGAGAAAATTTCAACCCTGGTCCCGAGCAGGGACCCCGGAGAAAAGGCAATCTCGGGGGTGGCTCGGGGGTGACAGAGGGGTGAACATTTCAAGTGGGAATCGTGGCTTACTTTCACCCCTGTGTCACCCTAGGGCCACCCCCGAGATTGGTCAAGTGGGAAAAGGCCTTTAGATGCAAACTAAACACCAAAAGTTGTAAGACCAGAGGAATTTCTACAAGTGGGCTCCTGTTTTTCAGTTAATGGCTCACAATAATTCACCGCATTTTTTTTGCAGTTGGTGGACAACAGAGTGTCCGCTCATACTGGGAGAACTTTGTGAAGGGCACAGACGTGCTAGTCTTTGTAGTGGATGCTGTGGATGAGGCCCGCCTACCAGAGGCTAAAGAGGAACTGCACAAGCTTCTAGCTGACGACAGACTAAAGAACGTCCCCTTGGTCCTCATTGCAAATAAACAGGTCAGTGGAATGGTCAGATGTTTGTTCTTTTTGCTAAATGCATTCTGTAAATTGAAGGGCTCGGCTGCTTCACTCCTTCTCATTAAAGGTAATATCATACTTTGGTTTTTGTCAAAGAAATACAGATTCATGGGCAGAAATATCAAGACAGATACAGCAACAGTCATCTGTGAAAATTTCAGTTCCATAAACTTCCATGTGGTGCCCACTTTTTGAGAAAATATTGAAAAACAGCCACAGTATTTGTCTCTTTTATTTTTGATCTTTTAAAAGATCAAAAAGATTTTCAGTCGTTGTTTCACTAATTTCTGGATAAATACACCATATCTGGCGGAACAATTTTAATGGTAGATTTCTACCAGCACCATCTTCATACCCTGTAAGTTACATGTAAATCTGTGAACATTTCTGTTTTGGTTTCTTACCAAAGTATGATACTACCTTTAAATGGCGCTTCATGATCACTTAATTTCTAGAAGTAGCACTTCTGTCATAATAGTTAAGAAGGCCTACTATAGATGGTAGGACATTGGAGAGAAATTTAGCCTCAGGGACACTTCATTGTGTGTTGCTGGTCAGAAGCAGTAGTGCAGGTTTTGTGACAGTCTTCATCGGAAATGCAAAGACAGATCCGGTGACAATTAAAATTGTCCCAGTAGTAGAATGCAGCAACACAATTGCAGTAGGATGACTGTGATATAGCAAACCTGCTGCTGGTCAAAGTATGCCACACTAAAAAATGCATAACAGTTGTAAAGTGTTATGGAATTGCCATTTATGTTAAGACAGGTTGGTTAAACGTCCAGACCGCCTACTCTCTGTGTAATTTCAGGTCATTTATGGACTATGGTTGTCAAAGAGTGATACAGATTTTCTTTCCATCGTGAATATAATTTAAAGATTCTCTCGGTTCTGTTCTTATTCATTTGTTTTTGATATCATCAGGATCAGGCAACTGCAAAACGGGGTGCTGATTTTATCTCTGCACTTAGTCCATCCGTACCATCTCAGGAACGTGAAGTCCACGTAGTCGAGACGCAGACAGTACTCAACACCGGCAGCGACAACGTCTCACAGGTGATGGATTTAATGATATCACTATCCAAGGACTGATACTGGTAGGCTCCTTAATGCACAAGATTCATTATTTGCCTTCAATGCAAGCAACTGAGTTAGGCTACTCCATGACGGTTCCTTTTTAACCCCTTGAATAACTCCCCCTGTCTTTTTATGCAAGTGTAACCGTGGCCCCGGCTATCCCAGCAGCAACAACAAAATGGAAGAGGTGGGGGGGGGGGGGGTTAAGAATTCAAAGCCTGGAGGCTGCCTGGTATGATTGCGAATTGGATTCTGAAGCCCAAAGCTTATTCACTGATGTCAGATTTATCCTTTCAGTTTCAATTGCATTACAATCGACTTTGCAATGGGCATTTCCATGGTTTGGGGACATTTTTGTAATGTATATTAAGTTACCTCTTGTTTGCATTATTTGCATGCATTTCAAGGAATCATATAAGTGGTATACTTGCTGATTCCAATAAAACATTTTTAAATTGGAGTTTTTGAAGAATGATTGTTCAAGGGATAGGTCAAAGTCACTTAACCATGTTTTCAGGTAACTTGCTTTACCATGGGATTGCCCAATTACCTCCTGTCCCAAATCGCTGTTATCCAATGAAGTGGGTACTTACACTCATTCAAACACCATATACCTGGACCAGAGTTTGATCATAATTACCAGTATTGAGAAATTATTATTATAAATGATCAATTCCAAGTTTCCAACTGCAATTCACATTGCACACAAGGGCATGGCAGATGATGATTATGGGTCACTTCATTCCACCGGGGTTGGGACACAATTTTTAAACGGTGTCAAATGCTACCTCTGCACACTTGCACATCAAGTTATTGAGCATTATCCTTTGATTACCGGTTTTAAATGCTCACTTGTAGCTGACCTTCAAATTCGAATGAAATCGGTCGGCTTATTAAATTGAAGAATTCATCAGTACTAATAACTGTGAGTCATATAGTGAAGGATAATAGATGTACAGGTTTGCTGACCTAACATCTGACACTGCCACAAATTGTGACCCCAAACTGGCTAAATGACCCCACATACATGACATATTATTGCTCCACTGTGAGACTGTTTAGTCTATTGCAGTGCCGATGAATTTCCCAATTTGGGTTCATCTTTCCATTTGTTTTGACCTGCCAGGTTAGGCATCAATCATGTTGGGCTAATAACACCCGTCAGACATCAGAAACAATCGCCTCGGTGCCCCTTGGTCATTTTTTGGTGCCCTTTATACAATGTTGTAGACTTAAAAGAAGTCCCTTGTAGCCTTTTTGTAGGGGATAGGCGCACCCAGAGAAAATTGCCAAGCCCATGGGAAGAATGAAACGATTCCTTACTTTAGGCAACTGTGTGCTTAAATTTGTGTGTGGGATATGTGGAACATGGCTATTCACAGTCATAGCAACAGCCAAGTATAGTGACAAAAATTGAGAATGTTTATAATCTGATAATGGTCCATCGAACATACATAAAAATATTAAAGTACAGTGCCACAGAGAGGCCATCTTGTCCTTTTAAATTTTAATTACAATACATTTGTTTAAAAGGACAATTAGCAAAGTAGACGGTAGAGAATACCTCTGTGTATATTTTGTTCCATCATAATTGTCCTGGTTTTAGACATTAATTGATATTTGTGTTTTGGTATTTATTCATCATCTTTTTATTATTAAATTGAAGATAGTTGTTGTTTTTTATCAAGCCTACTATTAATTTTGAGCAGAAAAAGTTTATTATTTTAGAATGAGAAATAGACTTTTTAGAATAAACTTTTACCAAGATATATTCATGAAGGCCTTGCACGCTGATGTCACACCACTGCAGAGGGTAGCAAGCAATTAAGCATCTCGGTTCTTGAACCTGCTAAACACAATATACCAAGCAATGGTATGAGGCAAGATTTGTGCAAATGTATGCCATGCAAACAGCTTCAGATTCATTTATTCAGTCAGTTTCCCTTGTGGTTATTTGATGATTACATGTTTATCAGGGATGAGATTTCTCAGATTAAAGTCTGATTTCAGACTTTTGTGTTTTGGATTTCAGACTTTTTTTCCTCACATGCTGTGTACAAAAGTATAGGAGATTTTCAGATTTCAGACTTGTTATGCTCCCTGTCAGCTGTTTTCAGACATTTTTATCATTGGTCAATCTCATCCCTGGTTTATTAACTAGAAAGTTACATCCTCTTTGAGTGATCCCCCACTTCTCAGGTTGCAGCATTGCTCACCATGCTGTACGTAGCAACATCTTAGACCCCCGTGAGTTTGTGATTCATGTGAATTGGGACTGGTTTATACCGGTTTCTCTTTTGGAAGAAAAACCTCTTTTGAGAGCAATTTGTTGTGTTTGGGACCATTTTCACAGTGAATAGGATATTTTGTAGTATATGTATATATACTATGCACGAGTTCCGACTACCAAAACAACTTACATGTGCTCGCTTTGCATTGAGGCAAATGCTGCATCATTTTATGCTGGACGTTGAAATTGCTGTCCACCATTTGCTGTGCTGAATCACACTGAAAAACATACCAATCTAAAACTGCTCTTTTTCAAGATGTTGTAAAATAGTGCAACATACATGTATTAAACATTTAACATTCAGCAAATTATTTGCTCAAGTCACATACTCATCCAATGGGAACAAGTTGTAAATGAGAAATTTTGAAGTTACAATAATTATGTCCATACTTGCTATAAAAATAAAAGAATGGCCAAAAGTCAGCTCCAAAAGGAATTCTTGCGAAGCTAACCATGTCACACTTCAAACTTTCTGCAAAATAGATACCCGGTAGTACTAATGTACGTGTGAATGCAAAAACTCATTATTTTATTGTTAAAAGTTATTTCACTTTACTTGTCAATGCAAACTTTTTTCATAGATTGGTGTACAAGAAACATGTGTAAATCATGTGCAAACTGTACGCATATAGGTTTGTGTACGCCAGCAGTTTTTCATAATTTTATTGAAATAGCATTTTGTGAATTATGTGTACATTTTGAGCTTTGAAGTGTAATGATGCTTAGTGTGTTATAATTATGGTTTTGTACGTACTGTTTGTGTAACATTTGGCATGTTTGGGAAGTTTCCTTCTAAAATTCCGAATTCCAGCAAACCATGGTTTTCTAACCCACATGTCTGACCCGAATGGAAGTTGGACCTGCATTTTAGCGAGTAATTAAAGGTACAATACATGATTGGTAAAGGTCACAGGACTGTACTCATACTTTGTCTTATCAAACATGTACATGTAATAATAAACCTGTGAAAATTTGAGCTCAATCGGACATCTGAGTCACGAGAAAATAACCAAAACCCCGACTCGATTTTTCTTATAAAACATGAAGAAAAGTTTACTTTATGTTTGTTCCAAAAATTGTTCGGATGAACGATCTTTAGAAAAGACACTAAATCTTGATTTGCTTGAAAAACCCAGCATCTGATGAACCAAGATTTCACATGGTGACTGTTTGCACTGTTTACGAACTGTTGAGTTCATTTTCTGTCTCAAACTCAATATTTGTTGTTGTTTTTTAGGCCTTGCAAATCCTATGTGCTCCCTTTAAGCTAACATTGTTTTACTGAAACATTCTGCACTGCCAAGAATTGGTTGTACGCTGAAAATGATTTTGGTAATTTATTTGCTAACTGACGTGGTTCACTACCACTGTAAACATTGATTTTATTACACACATTTTTTTATTCAAAAGTACATTAGAACCTTTCGGGTGGAAAAAATCTCAGGATAGTCAACATTGTGATAATTTTAAGCCAACATCTGAGAAGCAGAGTGCAGAATCTTCTGAGTGATGTGCATTATATTGTACACTGTGCAGTGATCCTTTGTTACATGTGATAGAAATGCGACTTGAATTGTTGCATGTTAACTTATTGATTGATGTATTTTTTATGTTACCATCAGTTTTAATCATTTTTAGAAGTGAACCTTTTAAAGTCTTTCAACCTGGAGATTTATTTCATACAAGCAAATGTTGGGATTTATAAGACGTCTGATTTCAATGTTTATGAGTAGAGATGTACATCATTTCAAAGCTAATGACTAATCATTCCTCCATTGTACAAGGTATTAACTTGTCTGCATGTGAATAGACAGATTGAATCATTTCAAAATCAGATTCTACAGACTCAGATGTGTTCGCCTTAGTAGGTACATATGTAATAAGTAGAAGCTACTTCAGACTTGTCAGCAGGTAGTATTGTGAATATTGTACAGTGCATTCCTCTTGTAACACAAATCCACTTTAATAGCATTAGGAAATTGCAAATTTTGCAACTTAATAACTAGTTATGTACATGTGCTACGTGATAGGGTGAGATCACATTCCCGTACAGCTATATGTACACCTCATAACATTATAGTATTCCAAGTGCAACGAAAGTCAGCCCTTTTCACCTTAATATGAAAATTATTGTTTTTCCTACAATTTAAGCAAAAACATGATTTACACTGTATGTTCAATATAATTCTAATACATGCTATATACTTATACGAGCCATTTGTATTGATTTTGTATAATTGTGCCTTTAAGTTCAATTTGAGTACATTCAATGTGGTTATCGTCCTTATTCATGTTATTGTCCAAACATCCAAACTATTGAGCCATGGTATTACTTTGTGGACAAGCAGACAGGTTTGGAAACTGTCAGACTCTCGGAATGATAGCTGTTTTACCATCCTGTTCATGATCTCAGCTGAGGTATTGAATCATGGAAAATCATGCGTGGTATGCTTGATTGTCTGAGAAATCAAAACCATGTATTATGCATGCATGATTTACAAATAGCACATTGTTGATATTACACATGATTATTGACTTTATATAGGAAAGCAGACCAGAATGTACCCTTTTGTATATAACTAGACATACATTGACTGGTGTGCATTTTCTTTTTAAATAAAAAGAGTACTGTCATGTAGAAAATCAGTTATAAAATATAATTTCAACCCAATTAAAATGGTGAAACTCAATGTCACAGCAATTTCAGTCTATCTTTTACTTCAGTCAGAAATATGATGCATAGGGATCAGTTAAATTCACTCCTTTTAAAAATAACCTTTGTTACTTTCAAATATTTTGAAACAATATGATATGTGCGATCTTTTTATGAATTTTGAACTTATATGTATATTAAAAATTCTTACTATGTTCAAAGGGTATCTTAATGTAAGATATGCTCCTGGGGATAAGATATATCCATGCGATTCTGTACATGTATTTCACCTTGAGGTCACTCATGTTTATTGTTGTGGTTGTATAATTTCTTTGAAAGATTTATTAAATTGTGATGCACAGAATAATGATTACTTTGACTTCATGTTCTCCAGTTACTTTTCAAAATTCCCCAACCCCTACATGCCCTACCTGCGGTAAAGAGAACCTTTTGGTGCTCATAACAAATTATGACAAGATAAATTTCCAAGGACATGAGTCTTAAGGGACAATAAACACGAGCCGATAATGTGAGTCGTTTATGACATTCAACATTTTTTCTTTAATATTCATCATTATGTAAAATACATAAGAAGCGTTCAACTTCACTTCCAAATTCAGGTAAACACAACACACACACAGTCCTTAAATTTATCCCACTGAAGGGTATTTCTCTAGCAGACTAAGAAACATTTGAATGGCCACACGCTAATGAGCATGGGTGCTAATTCAAATTCTTGCTTTGAATACAAAGCCAACTGTCTCAAGTTCAAGCCCCACAATTAGCAAAATACAATTATGAATAATTATGTTATGTACAGATTCACCTACCCCTGCCAAAACAAGAGAGGGCACTTAATCAATTAGTGTCTGAATTTCCATAGCAAAAATTGTTGCATGTGCTTGTGTTTATTATCTTAAAATGCAAAAACTGAAGTGGGATTTGAACCAGCAACCTCCAGTCCTGAATACCAAACAGGCGCTCTACCAATTAACTGAGCTGTCCACCCCTACATTGATGGCGTCCCTATAAGGCCGAGAAAAAAAAATTGTTGTGTTGCCCTCAAGTGGAAAAATTTTAATTTTGGGTCGGTCGGTCGATTTTTTTGTTTTTTTTGCCGACTTTCAAACATTTAAGAATAAATGCAGAATGTATGGTAACCAGGGCTTATAAATCAACGGTCTTGGGTCGTTTTGAGGAGACACGCTTTTTTACTGCTAAATCTTAGTTTTTATACTTTAGAAAAAACAAAACAAAAAAATCCCGACCCAAAGTTTTGGCATGTTGTGTCGCTGAGGGCAACACAACAATTTTTTTTTTCAGCCTAATATTCAATCATCTTTGTTCATTTGACAGTCAGAAGCCATGAAACCATGCTCCAGTAAATTTTTCTTTATTCACCGTTCAATGACTTAAAATTCAATCAGTTTCCCTTGTGGTTATTTGATGATTCTAAAGCAACAGTACAAACTGCATCAGTGTTACATATTTAACTCCAGTCCAATCCTACTTATATTGCAATTACATGGTCATCAGTTTTCAACTTACTGTGTGGTTCTTTTAGAAAAAAAATAGTTCATGATTAAAAAATACACTATATGTATAATTAGTATAATGCCACAAATTACCAATGAACACTTCAGATGCTGATGTTCTTATGGACAAGTTCATGTTGGTTGCAATTTCAAGTTTAATGAGAAGTCATTTTATACAGGTTATAAGCTTCTTTATCTACAGGAAATACACAGTGTTTAAATGGTTTGATATCTGGCACAAGAGGCTATCCTCCAGAAAACACGATCTGATATAATTCCTAATCCATATTGACTGGGAGAATATAAATGATGGACAATCTGGTGACATGATTACTGAAGTCAAGCCAATTCACACATCGTATTAAGACTAATATATTACCAGGCAGCTGCCAGTTTTCTGACTGTGGTGAGTGTTCCTCGTGTCCTGAGGCATGTCAGGTGGAGAGATTCCCTTGTTGTGTACTGAGTATGTTGTGACTTTGATACAGTGTACCCATACAACTGTAGGTTTTCTCCTTCGATTCGATGTCATGCGTTACACAGTTGATCTCACAATGAATAATTGATCAGTTATCAAGGCAGCTTTGGTTAAATCAAGGAAGCCCATGATTCTCAGGAAGTGCCGGGCTTGCTGCCTTTTCTGGTCTGCAGGGCAACTCCAACTAACACCGCTCCGATGGTGAACGCCTGTGCTGCTACTCGAGCTCGCATCATCATCTGCGACCTCTGTGTTTGGCCCTTTCTGAAGCTGAACAGTCCAATAGAAAGTGCACATGTTGTGGCAAATATACCTGCATTTGGTAGGGTGATGGGGAGACAGACACAAAAAATATGAAGAGTAAACTTCTGAATAATGCAATATTAGTTAAGTTAATCAGAGTTGTTATATGGTAATGGTTTACAGCAGCACTCCATCTACTACGTATAAAATTGTATAAAATGTTTTTTATGTCATTTAATCATTTTTCGTTTCTTATTCTTCTTAATGTAAAGCGCCCAGAACATCTTTGATGGATCGGGCGCTATATAAGATTATTATTATTATTACTTAAACAGTGAGTCAGCACTTTAGAGGGTAATACGCGCTGTTAACTTTTGATTGCATGTGGGTTTATAAGTGTTGTTCATCATGGCACGGACTCCCCTCATAATTTTCCTAAAAAAATCAAAAACCTGCCAACTTTCCAAAACCTTAGGTTTGCTTGCTGACAACGAAGTGGATGTATCAAAAGTTCAAAAATTATTTGTTTATATGGGTTTGGTAACGGTATATATAAGTTTTTTGGAAGAGGTCCTATTTTCCCAACACTGTCATTCTTCTGCCAATTCTCGATATGTCATGCCATGCCAGGCTTCCTTCTCTAAAGGTTATTTTGTTGGAGGTATGTTCTGATATAGCAAATTGGCCAGTCAGAGTAAGGTAACTGCGAAAAAGAGTTTGCAGGAAGAATGCAGGTGCTAGCAAAATAAATACTGCCAATTAACTTCTCTGAGTCTAAACCAATGCCACGTCAGCATTGCCACAGACAATGTCAATGACACCGTTGCTATATCATGGACAAAATTCTAGGCTAAAGCAAAACTTACTATAAAGACACTAGGGCCTAACTTAGTAATTTACTATTTTACTAAAAAGAAATTCACTAATTTCACTAACGTCACCACTGGAAAATTTATTTTAGTGTTCATCACACTGCTCAAAGTCAAACACATACAGATGGCACAGTGCAGTTATACACGAGCCTACTCTCGTATTGTGCATGCCGTGCTCATCTAGTCTGCTCATGCAAAATTTATATAATCCAGGCATAGGGTTTATAGTGTAAACAAAATCAAATGCCAAACATGCGCAAGTCTAGTTGCGATGATCGTAACCCTAGGTCTGACATGGGGACTGGGACCTTAGGGTTACGACACTTTGTTAATAAAAAGTGATCGAAACACTTTTTGGCCAAGTTCTGAAATAGAATTGTCCTTAATTTTCCACTTTCCAAAATCCCAACACAAAATCTGACTACATGGATCTGATTGGTACTTATCAATGAGTCATATAAAGCCACTTTGAACATTGAAAGATCATTTTCTGCAGAAAAAAATAACCCAAAACTTACCGAAGGTGTCGAGTTTCCCTCCGTTCGCCGTCAATCGGCCATTTTGAATAGTGCGCAGTGTGCCATCTCGACCAAATTACGTCATGCGCAATGCCGTTTTGGCTGTTCCACCTTTCAAACTCAAACTCACAGCCCTATGGAGGGTGTTCCCAGAATAACACGTGCGCTGTGATACCGTGTACACGCATATCACATACAGTATGGAGGAGGTTTTTTTTGCTCATGTCAAGCTGCCGCTGACAATTCAAATCTTTCATCATGAACTGAAGGAAATTGCTAAGATTTTCAAATGATTTCGGCCCTTTACGAATGGTCCCGCAAACAGACAAAATGTTAGCAAGTCACAAACTCGGCGCCGACCCAATCCATGATCAAACAGAAATAAAAAGGTCATCCACCTTATCACAGATCGCGCAGTGGTCGGAATTAACGGTGGACTGCAAAATATATCCGGCCTCTTCAATTACACCCAAAATGATCATACCCGGTAGGACAGTAAGAACATATTCGTAAAAATATCACCGGAATATTCCATCGGAAAAACCACCATTTCTTACTGCAAATCTGTACCGAGCCGGCCGGCCGTGAGCCACCGTCCGTAACGGTGGAACGAACCCGGCCGCGATCCAAACAGGTATAACTGTACCGTGATTGAGACTTTCGCTGGTGCACGTACACAATGTACGTTTGCTTTGAAACTGTAGCTATTACTCATATCACGCACGCGGATACCAGGCTGTCTGTCTCTGCGGTGTGATGTGGGCAATGTTTTTACGTCTTAATTTAATGCGATCGTCGTCGGTCGGTTTCGGAAGGATTTCACGAATTGTTTTTAGATTAAGTATAATTATGAAAAGAGTGTTTCTACTTGGCCAATTGAACAAAATAACTGAGTGAAATTCAAGTAAGATTTATAAGCTGATGAGCCTGCGATTTGCGGTACTTTGGAAGGACGGTCGATCAGAATATTTGTATTTAGATCTTGCAACGATATAACGCATACATATCGTGTATTCCAAAAAAAATACACTCCATTTCTTCCTCCATGAACCGTATTTTCGCATGTGTTCGATGTCGGTGTTGGTCGGAAAAAAAATCACGCCGTATACGTTTTTCTTCACCTGTCATGAGCCGCGAAAAATAAACTTAATTCGGCAGTTTCGGCACACGTATAGGGTGTTTTGAGGGGTCTGGTCAATTCTATAACCTGTAATTTTTTTTTTACCCAATACACCGAGCATGCTGTACGTGCTGCTCGGCGGCCGTACGGTTGATATGGAGTATGGACACGCCCGCTCACACACTGTATCATGCGAGCACACTACGAGCCCTCCATAGGGCTGTGAGTTTGAGTTTGAAAGGTGGAACAGCCAAAACGGCATTTCGCATGACGTATTTTGGTCGAGATGGCACACTGCGCACTATTCAAAATGGCCGATTGACGGCGAACGGAGGGAATCTCGACACCTTCGGTAAGTTTTGGGTAATTTTTTCTGCAGAAAATGATCTTTCAATGTTCAAAGTGGTTTTATATGACTCATTGATAAGTACCAATCAGATCCATGAAGTCAGATTTTGTGTTGGGATTTTGGAAAGTGGAAAATTAAGGACAATTCTATTTCAGAACTTGGCCAAAAAGTGTTTCGATCACTTTTTATTAACAAAGTGTCGTAACCCTAAGGTCCCAGTCCCCATGTCAGACCTAGGGTTACGATCATCGCAACTAGCGCAAGTCAAGTTCTCACCGATTGGAACGAATGGATTTTCGGCGGCTTTCTTCTTAAATTTCTCTTTAAATCCAAGCGTTGTTGTGGGTTCCCAGTCATGCAGCTCTACGGGCATTTGTGCAATATAAGAAAGTGACGAAGGGTTTGGATAACGGCGGACTTTCGGATCATCCATCGTCTTCTCAGCTGCTTGTGTAACTTCTGACACGGGGGCCGCCATCTTGTTATTATTGAATAATCAGCTTCAAGGTCAAAGGTCAAACTTCGACAATTAGTCGGGTACACATCGGTCATGAAATACCCTGCGTATAAATATCACGCGAAGTTGGGGTACCGTACGCACAGAAACAAATGCACACGTGCTAAAAATTTGTCGTTGCAGTACTTCGTGGTTATTACAAATTTGTAACAACAAATAAACACATTTTTTGAAAATGCCTAAAGGAAAACAGTATAGTTATGGAGTCAACAGGCGTCGGCTGTGGAAAAAGTCCAAGAAGATGCCAAAAATCACATGGTAAGAACTAGATCATGGTTAATTAAATTGGGCCGCGTTAGGCCTAGGAATGGATTGACCAGCATTCCCTACAGAATGCTGGTCAATCCAGGGAATTGGGAATCCTGTAAGGCTGTAGGGAATGCTGGTCAACTCGTACGCCGACCAACTCGTACGCCCCAACTCGTACGCTAACCAACTCGTACGCCAACCAACTCGTACGCCACCGGCATACATGATATAAATAGTAGCCTAGTTTGTAATAACGAAATAAATGACTTTTTTGAGGGAGGGCCGACTGGTTTTCTTTTTTTTTGTGGTATGCACCGTATGGGATTGGTACTCCTGTGTGAGAGGATCGTGAGATGTGGGGAGCTTTTTTTTTGTAGTGTGTAATAACTTTGGAGGGACTGGATATCCCTAGCCCTGCCATTCCAATTTTAAAACACTCCCCTAAAATCCTACGTAACATACTTTTGCTTACAATGTTTTCCTTTTATTTTCACAAACGACATCCAATTCCACCTACAGAATGTTTCCTTTGTTTCCGTTTATTTTATAAAATACTGAAGAAAAAACGGCCAGAGTTTACAAACTACAGCCTTAATTATACGTGGCGTACGAGTTGGTTGGCGTACGAGTTGGTCGGCGTACGAGTTGACCAAACGGCGTACGATTTGGTCGGCGTACGAGTTGGTCGGCGTACGAGTTGTCCAGCTTCGGGCCTAGGCTACTTCTCATTTCCATTACTACTAACGTTAGGCCTTATTTTTAATTAATAAAGTTGGTTCATCCATGTTTTATTCCTCCATGGTTCATCATTCATTTAATACTGTGTCTGACATGAATGTCTGACATGAATGGGCCTTAAGGAATGTAAGACTGAACGCAGTTTGTTGCTTCCTGTGATGAAATACCGGTATATGTTGTGACAGTGGCAATTTTAACATTTCTGTCATTTGCAATGCACAGGCATAGTCTCAAAGCCTTTTAACAGACTTTCGTCATAGATTGTGAACACGTCGGAAACAAACAGTTAAAATGCCATTTCCAACTTCTTGATTTCATCCTATTTGTAGTAAGCCACTACAGGAAGCATGGGACGAGAGGAAGAGTATGGAGAAGAATCTAGCTGACATGGGACTTTCCATCAACCCCAACAAGACCATACCGATACCCACTATGAAGGTAAATAACATGGAAACTCATACGCACATGGGCAATTCCACAGTAATTTAAGTCACCTTTTAAATGACTTTGACCTATTCCTTGATCAATCATTCTTGAAAGACTCCAATTTAAAAACATCTTATTAGAATCAGCATGTATTCCAAATGGCTCCCTGAAATGCATACAAAAATGCAAAAACAGGGGTAACTTACATTACAATATGCACATTTTGGTTTCCTTGTCTAAATACAGGATAAATTGAAGTTCAAAGCATTAGAGGTGTCCAAAATAGAAACCAGTTCTGCAAAGGAGCCGCCCAAGGTTTATGTTCTGCATGGTAAGTATTGAATTTCTGGTTTTAGGAAAGATTATACACTGTAGTTGACTTGTTTTGGTTTATTTTAATTTCAAAACACAGTGTGACATTACATTGTTTCATGTTTTTACATGTTTAAGGGAAACATGTACCTGTGTGTCTCAAATTTACCAAAATACCCAAATCATTGAAAAGCAAGACAATACCACATACATGACATAATGCTTTGAGTGAATTTGTGTTCTTGCATCATTTCACTATGTTAACCTTGTGTTTGTACATGTGGCTTTAGTAAAGAGTGATGTCCCATTATGCCAAAATGTGCAATACACAGTTTTGTGGTTGTAAAAGGGTTACTTTGTGTGACCAATGATTTTGGAAAAGAAATTGTGTGTTACATAGAGACCAAATGCAAAAATAAGCAGATTGTGGTCAGCACTCAGGTTGGCCACAAAACACTTTTAGTCACAAAAAGACTTTTTGTCTGGCCTATGGTCACTACCTCAGGTTGGTGCAAGATTTATACAATGTAGGCCTAATTGGTGTCACCTTGAAATGCATGCTTTCTCTTATGGCCTGTTTGAAATGTAATCAGTTCATGTTCAGACCGGTATAAGTTGAACGGTGTGGAGATGTCTAATTGACAGGTTTTTCTCATCGAGATATTATAGGAATCCTGCAGTTTCATGGATTCAATTCCCCATAGCCATAGCCACACATTAAAAATTCAAAGCCATGTAGTTGGCAATTTTAATGTCATTTTATAAATAGGGCCTATTGTTAGAGTGACATGGTTATGCATGCGCTCAGTGTTTTGTGTACCTGACCTATTTCATGCCCATATATTCTCTCTCTCTCTCTCCCTCATATGTCAGCACTTGAGGATATGGCCAACGTTCCTGTCGGTAGAACGATACGCATATCAAAACCTCTCATGAACTACTGCATATACATGATGGAGAAGTATGCTGAAGATTACAAGGTAAGGTACAACATGTATGAAGGGAACAAAAACTAACAAGAACATCAGTGGGGCATTCCAGAGGCCGATTTCATCAAACTTACGACGCGTCGCAGAGTTAAGACGCATCCTTTCTCTATGGACTCACCGCATAGATGCGACGCGTCGCAGCTAGGACGGGTCGCAAATCGAGTTGCGACGCGTCGCGGAGCTTTATGAAATCGGCCCCAGCAAACATGTACCATTCTGCAGTTATTAAATATGACTCCTAAGTTTGACAATATCTTCATTCTAAATGGGGTGCATAATACAATAGTATTGACACAATTTTTTTGAGTGGCGCCCTCTTTTGATTAAAAAAGAACATGCGGTGGTGTCAGTGTATTATTTTCTACGTGTTGCCAAATCATCTTTTATTGAAAGTCTGAAAGTATCATGAGACATAAAATGCCTATGAAGGAAAAGGCCCCAAAGAACTGCATTGTATCGGTCATACACAGAGGTTATGTCAGTTAGTTGGCACATGTGTACCGTACGTTGACCTCCTATGTGCCTGTCATTATCCTTTCCAGGCAATGGCACGCGATCCAGCAAACTACTACCAGGACACACCCAAACAGATCTCCAAGAAGATCAGATTATTCAAGAGCATACCGGAGCAGTACGGCCCCTACCTCGAAGGACAGTCATCAGAGGGCAACACAAAGGAGGGTATGGACACCAGTTGATCTACGTTTCCCAAGCCCTTTCCATCTCTGTACAGTGTTCTAGGGTTCCATGGCATGGCCTCCACTAGTCATGCGTCAGGTCCAGCCAAGAAATTCTCTACTAACCATATTGAAGAATATTGTGGGTAGCCGTGTCAGTCTATCGAAATAATAATCATGCCCCCTATTGTTTGATCATGCTTCATTGCTTTATACCAGTTTATATATACCCATGTTGATGATGCTTCACTTCATTACATCTGATGAAGTAGTTGTTACTACGAAAGCTTATGTAGTTTTTCTCATAGTTAGTCTTTAAGTGCTACCCTAATTTTCTACTAACCATATACATGCAATGAAAGTATCCTTTGTCCCCTTCAGCCCAGGATTTTTGATTTTTTGTTAATCAATCACTGGTAAAAATAGAAGTTATCTGGCCAGGCTATGTGTGCAGGGAGCTGTGTGTAAAGAATGGGGGCACACAATGGTTGAATACCACCGGACAATATTCCAAATTCCAAGTGGACTGTAATCGGTGGCACGCGTCTCTATTCAGAGCTCGCAGATTGCGGTCTGCTCGAAACTGCCAATCTATTCAAATGCAAATCAAGGGGGTAAAATGTACCACAATGAGCACATTCTTCAGGATATTAAAAAAGGTTCATATTGAATATCTTTGTTCCAGACAGTACCCCCATTCAATGTTTTGCAATGGAACTTAACAAGGAAACCATGAATATTCTCACGCCGTCGGCTGAACTGCTATCATGGTTATAGGTGCTTCCTGGGCAGAAGGGGTAAAGCAATTGAAAGTACAAATGTTGGATACAAGCATATTATCGACTGATGGTGTGTTGCATTATACATGAACTGTACATAGTCCTGTTGGATCTTTTACTGAATGTAGTTTCTGAATCTTAAGTTGTCATTTTCTTTTTAAACCCCCTAAACCCCCCTAAAAAGAAATGTTGCTCTTTCATCTGAATCTGTTAAGAATCCTTGTTCTCTCATTCATGACATTGTTTTATGAATGGAATGTGAAAGGTATTAACTACTGTATAAGCTCGATGGATATTATTTGATTTATTTTTATCATCAGAATGCAAATAAATTGCCCTTCTGTGACATGAAATACTGGTACATGTAATGGCTATTTCTGTTTTTAATTCTGGGTTGGTGATTTGGCAGATTTTATTATTCTGGGTACAACTTCACATTTCATTACTTTTGATGAAAGAGTAAATATTGAAAGAAGAGAAAGCCACAATTATCTAAATATCATGGATGAATATTGAAATTAATTCGCATAGTTCGCAATATGTAATGATGAAACATTTTATTGAAAGGTAAACAAAGAAAAATTTACTGGTGCGGGATACGAACCGGTGACCTCCTGAATACTGTACAGGTGCTCTACCAACTGAGCTATCCAACCCTACGTTGGTGGTGTCCCAAATAATGTAGTCGATTATCTTTGTTCTTTCGGCAGTCAGAAGCAATGAAACCATGCACATACAGCTACAGTCGAACCTCGTTAATACGAGGTCGCCGGGACTTACCGAAAATGCTCGTATTAAGCGGGGCCTCGTATTATGCGGGATCCATATTTTGTCAACCGAAATGCACGTGTGTGCGGTACACGGCACATACAGCACGCACTATCCCTCTGGAAACCCATAGTCAAGTCCGTGTTTCCATTTTAGAAGTAATTTATACTTAATAAATTTGCTTGATAAATTCCATTTTGTTGAATTGTCACGTATGTAAAAGGGATTTCATTACAATATGTAAGAATAATAAAAACCAAGTAAATAAAAATAATGACGGCACGAAAACGACATGAAAATTGCGAGTGGATGACAGCGACGAACGTTAGCACCGCACGTTCAGACAAGTTGGTTGCCAAACAATGTGTGCAGTATGAAGCAATGTGCACCAGCGATATTTTGATGGACACGAGAGGGCGCCTTTTTTAACTTAAATTAATAAGTGCGTTCGTGGTTTTTTTTTTTTGACGTACGGATTATTTTTTTATGATGTCAGGTTTTTTTAGCAGCCCAACATCTGTCTTTTTTCCCTCCCCTCCATGTAGCCAATCACAAAATTTGCTCTATGTCGGCATGCCGTGACCAATCAGCGGAAGCATTGCATGAACGAAACCCATGCTGCAGTTTAGCCACATTTATATCCGATCACGTGCATGGTGACCATGTGTAGCTGTAACATCGGCCGATCGGTCGGGCCGCAGTCGGATCGTATCGGTCCGTTCATGGAATATTATTTTGTTCGGATACATGTTGGCTACACTTTGAAGAATTTGTTGTGACCAAAATCCTTTTTACACATCATCAGCAAGGTAAAATTGTCTGCAAATTAGCGTGGACTTTGGCTTGATTTTTGAGAAAAAAAATGAAGAAGTTTTTCTCCTTACGAAAACGAATCGACAAAATGGAAGACCTCGCCGTTTTCCTCGGTCGGGTTTTGACTTTCGTGACAGCCAAAAAAAAATCACATGTGGATCACGCACAATAAAACTAAAATACGACGCGCCGTACATTGTCTCTTTTTTGTTTACACTTTCCACTGGGCAAGCCGCTGGTAAAACCGCAGGAGGGGATAATGAGTGGGCATTAGCGCTGCGGTGAATTTAGCTTTCGGTAACATTAAACAACGGCGAATTGATGGTGGTGGGATTTTTCTTAATCTGTACAAAGAAATCCGAAAATCGATTCCAAAAGAAGCCAGATAAAAAAATCCTCGTATTAAATGGGTTGTTTACAATGACTTTCACGCAACTGGGTCAGCCCAAAACGCTCGTATTAAAAGGTTTTTCGTATTATCAGTGCTCGTATTAAGCAAATATTTCCCCATAGAAACATACACAACTCGGTCGGGACCGGCGTGATATGCTCGTCTTAACCGAGATCTCGTCTTAAGAGAGCTCGTATTAATGAGGTTCGACTGTATATCCCAAGGATTATTACCTCAATACTCGCAGCAATGCTGCAACCTGAGAAACAGTACATGGGGGATCACTCAAAGAGGATGCGGCTTTATAATTAATATAATCATAAAATAACCACAAGGAAAACTGACTGAATTATAACTATCATTGAAAGTTTAACAAAGAAAAATTAACTGGAGCAGGATTATTCTTTGTTCACCTTTCAATGACTTATAATTCAGTCACTGAATTCCCATCGAGTTAACAGGGCAAGAACTTGAAAAAAGCAATGGAGGTGATTGCCTTTTTTGCCTCTGGCCGTTGCCTTGTTGCCCCTTCAAAATGATCAGATAGACACTTTAATTTCTCTTAATATAGAGATGCCCCTGGGCAAGGAAATAAATTGTATGTGTGTGTTAAATGAGTTTTTACTGAAACACGGAAGTACATGTATACAGCTAAATGAGAGCACATTCAAAAAATGTTGAGAAATTAACAAATGTACATAGATGTTTATTGCAGTGAGTACAAAACATGGTAGTAATACAGTGATTAAATATACATGTACATGTACTTGATTTGTCGACAAAACAAAACAAAGTAAAGTAATGCATGTAATACAAATTTAAACAAGCAATCATTATCATGCAAATTTAAGTATAAAGTGCATTTTATAAAGAACTTCAGAATACTGTACATTGCTGTATGTCCAAATACAGGGATTAGCGCTTTAATCCATGATGTTTTTATCAGCTTTGGACCAATCACAATCATGAGGACAGACTTGGTATTGTTTATATTTTGTGACTGGTGCCTGAAGTAAAAAGACATTCAGAATTTTCACCAATTCAAAAAAGAATTCAGTAACCACATTTTAAGATTTTAGTAATAAAAGTGAGGTATGTGATTGAAAAAAAAAAAGCAACAAAAACAAAATATCAATTTGTGTTATCTTACAAGGTTAAACAGTTAATCAAAAGTAAAGTCAAAATGAAAATACTGCTTTTGTTCCATAACTCTGATTTAGAAATTACAAAATTGAGAAATTATTGAATAAATTGTTCCTAAACAACAGATTGGAATAACTCAATATGCTAGACACTTGCGTAAATTTAGTTTCCAACATTGATAGCACGTGTAAAAATCATTCAAACTCGTTAGGATTTCCCCTTCTCAATTTGTATTCCCTCCAATAGCACACATTTGGACAATATTCCCAATGCAAGGCATTAAGCTAGTGTGGTGGAAACCTGGGGCCAATTCCATAGAGCTGCTTAAGCACAGAATTTGCTTAAGCATGAAAAGTCTTCCTTGATCAAACAGGATTGCCAACCAAATGTTTGTGTGATGTTTACTGCTATTGACTTGTATTCGGCCATTGTTTGCTGAGCATAACATTAACATGGAGTTTTGGCTGGCATACTGATTTTATTTAACAAGGTTTCTGCTGCTTAAGCAAATTTTGGTGCTTAAGCAGCTCTATGAAATTGGCCCCTGGTTCCACCTGCAGTTTGCAAGCAAATAAAAGTATTGCCAATGAATACGTGAACACCCTGTTTTTGTCTGTGCGTGGAGACAAATTTACAAGCCCTGTTTCCAAATTGATAAGTAAAACCTTGCATACATGCATTTTAATTGGAATACCAAAAAGAGCATAAATATATAGTTGCACACTATCAGCAAAACAACCCCCACCCCCAATAAAATAGAAATAAAAAACAAAGAAAATGTAATTAATTTAAGAATAAAAAAAAAACCAAAAGGATAATTCAAGGGCAGAGGTAACATAAAACTGAAACGCATTTATATAGCTGACAACTGCAAAATGTAATTGCAAATGATGTGTTGAGAGGCATACTTTATATATCTTGTCATGATTTGAACCCAATTTGTATCTGGTATTGCTCAGTGGAGAGCCACAAACATGGAAAATTGTATGCAAGCATTAAAGCAACTTGTTCCAAATAACCTGACATGTCCACAAAGTTGCAAGTGTGATAATATTTTATTTGAGCAAAGAAATTAAATATTTATGGAAGTAATTCAACCCATAATTTTTCACCGGTCCACTTTCACAGCTCTGCATGCTCATCTTTTGAAGCTCAAGAAAATTCTGTGCTAAAGCAGACCATGTACATGTATTGGCAAATGGCACTTGAGTTATTCCAAATGCTTTTAAGGTGGAGACAATTTTAGATTGCCATGTTCATATGCACAGCCATGAAAGTGGGCCCAGATAAATGTACCAATCGACACAAATATTTGCAACTGTAGAGGATAGAAATTGAAATGTCCATCATTTCTATGACTCAGTCTCTTTGCTTGTTTCATATAATTTGTCATACTTTGCAATTTTAACTATTGCCGTTCACCCATTTGACAGATTTTAGAAATCTTTCTTTCTTGTAATTTTAACTCGTGCAATCTAACGATTTGCAGCTATCCTAATTGCCTTATTGTTTACTGCAGATTGCCATTGATTAATGGTGCCTTTGAGGGAAGCTGATATATGAAATACATGTATATTGCATGCAGTCTAGGGCTCTTTTAGCTTCTGGCGATGGGTTGTGACAGCTCCTCTATACGGGGCGGGCAGCGACCTTTCTTTGCCGCGTCGCTCACGATGAATGCGTCCGGGTTGAATTGCACGTGGTCCATTGTGGCGCGCATGATGGGCCGGGCGAGGTCCACGGTCCGAGAGGTGGCGATGGTGCGACGGGAGGCTCGGCTGACATCCCACTGGACACTGCGCTCGTGCTGATAGCCGTCAACCAGTCCCTTAGGTTTGGCCAGCTCCAGCTGACGGGGCGTTGCAGTGGCATTACGGGCCAAATCTGAAACCTACGGGAAAAAAAGCAATACAGAAGGAATCAAATCATGTTCAATGTGTGTAAATAGTTTTTAGTTTTGACTATAAAAATTTTCAATATAATTCCAATTTCGGGATACATTGCTGCTGATTTTGACATTTTTCTATCATATCATTCAGTGAATCAGAAACTTAAACAATTCTAGCAGGATTTTCCCACCACATTATGACATATTTTTTGTTATATTAAATGTTTTGTTGGAGCCTTATACTTACAGGCCACTTTGAGTCTCTGAATGGTCCATCGGGTCTACTTTTCGGCCTGGCTAGAGTTTCAAGTCGAGGTGAGGCAATTGCTTTCTTTGCAGTCTCACTTACAACAGACTCCACCTGTTCAGGACAATAAAACAAAGGTTAAATTGCAATGTCATAACACATTTATTTGCAGAATGAAAAACAGATTTCAGTCATACTGAGCATTGAGCAGTAAAACAAAATTTAGTACCGTACTTGCAGTGCAGAAATAAGAGTTTCTCGTAAGTCTCGTAAGAGTTTCTGAGTTGGATGAAATATTGATTCTTATATTATATGCAGAATCATAAATTAGCTACCTTATAACTTGCAAGTCACACCATAGTGACTGGATTAAGTTATTGAAAAGTGAAAAAAGAAAAATTGACTGTGCGCGCCCCCTGTAATACCATACAGGTGCTCTACCAACCAAGCTTCATGTATTCGGCCCATTTAATATGTCGGCGGTGTCCCTACCTAATGGTCATCTATCGTTTGTTTGGCAGTAAGAAGCCATGAAACTACTCGCATACTGCTATATCTCAATTTTGTTTAAGATAGGTGCAGCATAGTAGCAATGCTGCAACCATATTTTATGATATGATATGATTTGATATGTCCCTTCAGTGTCAGCTTTTAGGTACACAGCTTCCTTGGGAGTGTTTGACTGACCTCTCTAGGTGGTTGGTAGTCCCTGTGGGGTGTCTTTCCCCTCGCAAGAGCCTCCAGCCTGTACTTGTCTCTTGCCCGTTTGGCTGCTTCGCTCACTTGCCAGATGGGAGATTCCCGACCACAGCTGAGAGCGTGGTTGATTCTGCTCATGATACAACATGAGACAAGGTAATGAAAATATCATTGAAAAAACTCTCAAAGTCAGTTCATTTTCTACAACATTGTGACAAGATCAAGTCCATTCCGAAACAATGTAACTCATTATTATTCCGGGGAAACCATCTTATACAGGGATGAGATTTCTCAGATAAAAATCTGATTTGAGAATTTTTTTGTTTTGAATTTCAATTTTTTTTTCCTCACAGGCTGTGTACAAAAGTATAGGAGATTTTCAGATTTCAGACTTTTTATGGTCCCTGTCAGTTGTTTTCAGACATTTTTTATCTTTGGTCAATCTCATCTCTGCTTATATCAAACTGTTCCTCATTTTGTGTCTGACACAAAGTGGTAACTGCTAATTTGGTATGTGACGTTGGATTTACTTTTGGGTTTTGTTTACCCAAGTGTGGAAGGTTCTGAGTGTGCAGGTTTGGAGAGATGAGAATTTGTATGGAAACTCCATCAATTTTGGTTGGTTTTATTATTTCTTTCAACAGAAATTTGCCTTAATAAGTACATGTATATGAAACACAACAGATTTAAGCATATACCTGTCCTCTTGGTAGGCAGCAGGAGGTATCTTGAATCTAGATAGTTCCATGACTCGCTGTGATGCATCTGCCTTCATTGCTAATGGGCTAACGTCCCATATCACTGAGGTACGTCCACAGCTATATACCCCTATTCGTCTGGAAAAAACAATAAATTATTAAAATCTCACAAGTATTATTGAAGGTCTACCCTACCTGATTTGTGTTACTCATGTTGATGCCTTAATGTACATACATGTATAATACTTGTTGCTAAAGTGGGTGCAAGTTTGGAATTTTTAAGGTATGACAATGCAATAGACCAATGTTTACATGCCATCACATGACTTGTAGAGTTGAAGTGAGTATTTTTTCATTTCATTTGGTGCAGAACAGCAGTGGAAATGAGCAAAGAAGACTATAAATCATCCACATTCTTCTTTGCTCATTTCCACCACTGCTCTGTGCCGAATGAGATGACAAAATACCCACTATAAGTCATGTGATGGCATATAAACATTGGTCAGGTCATCTCTTAAGTTATTTTAGAGTTAAAACAATATGATACGATGAAGAATGAGTAGCTATGTAATCACAACATGCATGGATGACCATTGGGCTAGCTACTTTCTTTTAACCTCAATTAATGAACATTGGGAAATTCAATGATGTCACCTTCAAACTTCAGATTTGTCCATTTGTGGAATATTTCAGGAAACAGGAAAGACAATTTCTCAGACATACAGTTGGTGCCTATAATTCCAACAATTGATTCAAATATTTAATTTTTCATGTATGCGTTGTCTGTAACCATGATGAACTAAAGGTCTCCAGTGAGTCCCTCTTCACTTATTAAAGTCATTTATGATGTAAATAAAAATCACAAATTCACTTACTTGATTCCGTCCTTGAGACTGCGGAAGTTTTTCTTTGGGACTGCCAGCTGACCCACCCTGGGTGATGCCTCTGATTGCATCGCTGCCCGACTGATGGGCAGAATAGTCTCCTGGTTTCCCCATACCAGCTTGGGACTGAAGCCATAGGAAACAAAGAAAAGCGTGATCTTTTGCTGGGACTATCATGTAAAGGATGAAAGCCTACATTCAACATATGGAACGCATAATACATGCACTGCATTACTCCAAACAAACAAACAAGCATTTTAAATCCTGAAATCACTTTGCATCTTGTAGGTCTTTTTGGAATCATTTTACATTTAATCAGACAGATTATTATAAGCTCTTGCAACTTTTCAGTTGCTATCACTATTTTTATTGGTTTGCCTTTTTATCGTTTTTGCATTCTTAATGTCTTTTTATCAAAGTGCCATTTTTGACCTATGCTATCATCATCAAGTTCATGCCAACTTCAAAGAGTTGTAAACTTGTCAGTAGTGTGGTATCATGACCTTCAAGCCAGCCTTTTTAAAAAGCATTTTGACTAGTCCTTACTCCTTTGCCATGTTGATTTGCATTGGGCCTAGTATGGATAACTGCTTAAAGTGAAAACGATTGTGATTGAACCACTTTCCTGAAGAAAACAGAACCTAAAACCCAGAATCATCCAATCGCCCTCATTTTCAAGGAACTGTATTGCAAATGGTCAGGGTATCATGCCATAAGTCACACAAAAACTTAAATTTCCTTCCAAAAACAAAAAGATAATTCAGTTTGTAGAGTATCTACTTCACTTACCCTAGACTTGTTAGCCATACTGCTTTAGACGACTTAGGAGTTGCCAAGTAGATACACCTCTCTCTGTCAATGAAAAAGTGATGTGAAAAAAAAATTTAACATTGAAAAGGGCATGAACTCCCATAATATCACAACTTTCATAGAAAAACCATCAACCAATATATGATTTCTTTCTTTAAAAAATTCCTCAAGCAAGAACATCTGGTTACAATGTTTCTCTTTTGCTGCACAGAGTAAATAGAAGTAAAACCAAGTAAATGTGGTACATTTTTCAAATTGAAATTAAATCAATCTGTCCATCTTACTGTCTTAGATATAAATTTCTGCAGCAATTACTGCTGCAATGCTGATCTGTAAATGGTTTTTTAAGGGGATACATTTGCAGATCTTTTTCAGACTATTAAATCAATATGCGCATCTTAGATAATACTGCTGCAATGCTGAATGCTGATGTCCAGGCTTTACAGCATCACAGGCAGCCTGTTAATCTCAAGCCTGGAAATAAATGGAGGCCGCGGAGGCCACGGCTTTCGCTGCCCTGGTTCTTGGCCTTGGTGCCTTCAAATGTTTCAATAGACATTATGATTTTCCAATGGAAGTGCCCCTTGCAATGGAAAATTGCAAGGGGCACTTAAATTTGGAAAATCCATTGGATTGGCCTTGCCCTTACCAAACCTTATTTCCAGCCCTAATCTTTCTGTAGTGATGAAATGACCCATAAAAAAGTTCATCTTAGGTATTCCCAAATTAGTTTTAATTTTACAGAAATATAGTTTGTATTTTTTTTTTCAATTTTATAAAGAGACACGCACCTTCCTTTCAGGTCCTGATATGGGTTTCCAGATGTACCTAGTGGGAAAAAGAAAACAAACAAGAACCATTAGATACAAGATAATTTATATGCTACCCATAATGTCAAGAAATTAAAAATCTCAGAACTTCTGCTCAGATCCAACCATTTTCTCAACAGAATACTTACAAGGCGCTACCACAAACCATACAGGTTTCTAGACACACACTGCAATTGTGTGCAACAA
The DNA here is from genome assembly GCA_963971285.1 of Astropecten irregularis. NCBI lineage: Eukaryota > Metazoa > Echinodermata > Asteroidea > Paxillosida > Astropectinidae > Astropecten > Astropecten irregularis. The sequence goes on from OZ020254.1 coordinate 6,765,346, forward strand.
GAATAAAATACACCTTTACAAGAAAATCAGGATTATTCAAACATGATGTAGCTAAAAATAAAATCAAATTTGAAGGCAAATTTGAAGCTCAGCACAAAATGTCAGTGCAATTGCAAGACACCTTTTGATCTTTTTGTTGGAGCCGGAGTTGCACCCTTAATTTTAGGCAGCTTGAGAGCAGGACTTGAGGCTGGTGAAGATGAAGAAGATGCCGGAGACTTGGACGGTGATTTGGGTGATTTTGTCTTTCGCTTCCGCTTCTTTCGCTTGTACACCTCACTGGCCATTGCCAGGGCAGTTGAACTGCTATGAAGAGCCATTCTCAGATGAGCATGCAAACGCTTGAGTCCGACCAAGCAGCAAAAATCAATATGCACCGTCCTCTCACTCAATTATCTAGCGAGTTTAACAGTCGACAGCTGCAAGTTTCACACTGTACATGAACATCTTGTTGATCATCATCATAACATTTTTAGTGAGATTTCACAGAACTGCTCACATCCCAAAACTTGCATCTATGCCTAAATTGTTTCAGAGAATCCAGTCGGATCGTCTTGTGTCGTGCGGGAAAAAAATCCTGTTGCCTAGTTTTCAACCGAGAGTCAATAATGTAAAACCCCCAGGGGGCGTGCGACTGCGATACAATGTAGCCTTCCTTTACAGGCTCCAGCTCCCAGTATTGTTTCATCAATAATACATGTTCTCTTTGAATGGTGTTTATTGATTAGGGTTGGCGTTATTGTCACAGTGTGTCCATCATTAATAATGGGTTGTTGAATGTACGCAGCTTTGTAAATACTTGTACACTGCCCTCTACATACTATATTGTATCAGCTAGCTTTGTGCAAACTTTTAGTCATTAGCTGGGTGTCCGCTGTAGATGGTGTAAATATTAGGCACTCTCTCTCTTTTATTAAGTGATTGAAAAACATTGTGCTTTCATAGAATAAATAACACTTTGTCTGAAATTGGCCTGTAAGGTTGTGACAAGGAGCATCAACTAGGTGTCAGTATGTACACAGCTTTTAACTTAACATGCAGGTTACAAGAGATATGCATGTACATATATATGTGTACACAAAAGAATGAAAATGCAGTGAACATGGTATGTTAAATAATAAATTTGCTTGAAGTAAATAATTGACACTTCAAACATTGACCAGTGCTTCTTAGCAACAAAGAGCTGAATAAAGCTCTGATACTTACTTGTGTCAATCTTGATAAACTTTTTCAGATGTAGTTTTTTGGGGACATGGTTAATTTCAGAATAATTCTTGAATAATAAAGACACTTTTCCCCAAGGACTCTGTCACTTTGTCAGTGTATCCTGGAACATTTCAAAAGGGAATGACCAAGGGCACCAAAGCTATGTGTGATTTGGGGCACCTAGTTAATTCATCAGGATATAATCGCAAAACTGTCCAGGGACACAGCACAGGCTAGGGGAGCATGGGGGCAAAATTGCCTAGATATACTAAATGATTTAAAATACAGATTTACCATTTAAGCTTGTATCCCCCTGCATGTCTGTTTGTTTGGTTAATGAAATAGTTTCTCAATTTGCATATAAAGTACAAAACCTAGACAATATTTTTTTTTAAATATGGTACATTGTGTTGGTCACACATACAGTACACATTTTTTTTTAACTTGCCTATTCCTGAGTGGCTATAGAATTCTTTTCAAAGTACAATGTATGTAAAGCTAGACAAAACAATGAAAAACAATTACTGACTCTTTAAAAGTTACAATTCCCCTGATTATAAATAAGTTCAATGTCATGGAGAAACTGCATTCTTAAGCCTAGAAAATTCAAATGTTGTTAGGTTTTTCCATGCAGCGTGCAAATGCAAGGTTGGCATTTGGCTTATTTGGACACCAGCTTTTAAGTATGCAAACACCGCAACGTTTTATCAACTGCACCATTTGATGCAAGATAAAGGTTGCTAGGGAGTGAAGCACAATCATGTATAGGCCCTATATTATGATTAATGCCTCACACAGTGATGAACACTGGGCCTACTTTACACTAGTTTCCAAGCAGTTAAAGGTAGTATCATACTTTGGTAACAGACCAAAACAGAAATGTTCACAGATTTACCTATATAACTTTCAGGGTATGAAGATGATGCTGGTACAAGTGGTATAGGAACATACCGTTAAAATGTTTCCGCCTAAAATGGTGTATTTATCCAGAAATTAGTCAAACAACGACCGAAAATCTTTTTGATCTTTTAAAAGATTAAAAAATTGAGAAAATACTTAAAAAATACTACGGCCGTTTTTCACGATTTTCTCAAAACGTAGGCACCATATATTTTTACCCATGAATCTGTATTTCTTTGACAAAAACCAAAGTATGATACTTCCTTTAAACCCATACAAGCCCCTTTATAAAAATTCAAAGCTGTATATCCTTTATCATCAAGTATGCAGGGCTCGAAATATCCACTAGACCGTGGACCGAGTCTAGTAATTTCAGTGTTGGTCTAGTAAAGTGTGTACTGCACTAGTCCGGCTGTCTAGTGATTTTGTTTTATTTTGCACAATTAAAATGGGTGCCTAAATTGATGATTTTTGACACAATATTGCATACGATTACGGTTTTCCTATGTACAGTACATGAATGCCACAGGTCTAGTGAAAAAAGTTAAACAGGTCTAGTAAAATGCTTCAGTTACTAGACCTGCTGTCCAGTGCATTTCTTCACGAAATTTGAGCCCTGAGTATGTGATCAAAAACAGAATATAATTGTGCAGACTCTGCCCCCCACTGATCAGCCCTTAGGGCTTTGATTAAATATAGGATTTTGAACGCTGTAAAGTGCATGGTACACATTATGCCCTGGGACAATTGCCTTTTCCAATATAAAATTTGCAATTCGGTGCAGTGGTCCCATAGAGAGTACAATACTTCAATAGTACCGACCCATAGCATCCGACAACTTTTTCAATGGTTCATATGAAAATGACGAATAAAAAAAGCAAATGTACCACTTACAAATTAAATGCGACCATACATGTACGTAGGCCCCCTACTTATCACCTGAACCCTATAATTCTATGATTTCTTTACAAAACTAGATCCATTATGAATGATGGAAACTCTTCTCACCTACGCTTATGTGTGTGTTTTGCTTTGTGGGGGTCATATACTGTAGGCCGAATTATTACATTTTTTTATTTGAAGACAAGATGGAATTTTAAGTATTAATTATATTGTACATAATAGACTAAAGTCTCCAAAAGTACTGGTTAGCCTTCTTCACATGCAAGAACAGGTATCTAAATTTTACGGATTTAAAGTATTTTTATATTGGATTCGATTCACCCTGCAGACCCCAGCTAGCTCGGTGGCCTAGCAGGTAAGGCATCTGCACTAGTAAGCAGGAGGTCGTGGGTTCGAATACCACCTGAGCAAGCATGTGATTTTTTCTCATGTGCTCTCACAAGCACTGAGTATACAGTGCTCATCCACGTCGGTGAAGGGCAAGCCTCATTTGCATATTATTTATTTCCCGACCAAAATAATCAATATTCATGAGTATTTTTATAGTTCAGTACTGTTATTGGACACGTTATGTATGTCAGGTTCAACACAACGCTGACACTGATAAATGACACAAAGGTGTGAACCTCTTGATTATTAATATGCCACTGTCAATAAAATGGGGTTGACCTGATCTTTTATCATTATTGGACTTTAGTTTTTCTGAAGAGGGTGAAACTCCATCAAATACCAACTGTTATCAATTGTGGCACGTGCATCTTATACAGAGACTCAAGCATGCAATGTAACCCCGAAAAATCAGGGGCCAATTTCATAGAGCTGCTTTTAAAGCACAACATTTTCTTTTAAAGCATAAGTCTTCCTTGATCAAACAGGATGACCAACACAATTTTCATGTGATGTTTACTGCTTTTGACTTGTATTCAGCCATTGTTTGCCGAGCATAACAATCACAAGGATTTGTGGTGCTTATTAAGCAGATTTTTGTGCTTAAGCAACTCTGTGAAATTGGCCCCAGGTGGTTAAATTTTCCCAAAATGGCAACAATTTGGTCAAGCATATTCCTCTCTGATGGCAGCTACCCAATTTTGGGTAGTTCACCCAATTTAGGATAAATTTAACCCTCTAACTTTAAGTGCTACACTTCAATGTTTATTATGACAATATATTGTCATTTACAATACCACTAAAAGCATGGGAACATTTTTAAAACCAATAATTATTTAAAGTAGTTTTGTTTGATGTGATTCCTGTTGCCTCTACAGAAGGTTTTTCTACAGATTCTTCTCTACAGAACAGTTGCTGGCTTTCATTCTACTGTACTTCCATTATTTGTTGTGCTCAAATCAGTTTAGCTCATAGGTTTTCTCAAAGGCCTTTGAGAAAGTTCCTGCTAGGATTGAAATGACACTATGACAGGCCCTCCTAACTCCAAGCTTTTATATTTCAGGTCATTATTTTGGCTCAGTTATGAGCAATTTGCAGCAGTTTATTTGACATTATTAGTTGTCCATTTATTTTATTTTAAGTATGAAACAAATGGATGTTTGAACTTATAGCACTTGTCCTTGCTCTAGACATGGAGGTAGAAATAGCCATGCTCTAGATATGTTTGAACTATTAACTTGAATATGGGACTAATTAGAGCGCTTTTTATAGTGTTCCAATTTAATCTTCCTTGTTAAGGTCTCATTTGTTTCTTAGAAACCAAGCTGACACATAAACTTGATTGAAGGGTTTTTAGCTGTGATGGAAACCACATCATCCACTAAACTCTGCATGGGGGGTGGAGGCGGTTGGTCCTCTCTTATGTTGAGCTAGTGTTTTGTCAACAATGCCCCAACAAAGCCCCTACAGAAATGGACACACAAGCCTCCATCCCCACACTGGGAGATATATGCTTTGAGCAATACATCATAATCACCCAAGCGAAGCTATATACCCAGCCTGCCAACACATATGTGATTGTCATTACAAGTAGAATCTCATGACGAAATCCACAGAAGGACAGAGAGCAAATAGATCCTGTCTCAGTGAATACCATACCAACTGGGATCAGGATGAGTCTGTCAATCCTGAGGAAACTAATCCCCTCTAAAGCCGCTTATCATGCGAGATGCTTAGCATATACTGTACCAGCATAAGGATGAGATGGGAGTATTTAAATTGTGCTAGTTTGCAAATATGAACAGTCTTAATCTCGAAAGCAAAGCTGCACTTTTTAGTGGGAATTTACTGGGCCAAGGCATTCTTTGATCTCTTTTTATTTCTCTCTTTGGGTGACTTGTTTTGCTGTCCTGGTTACAACAAAGACTGCTTAAATAATACAAGATAATTGGCTATTTTGTAGTGACCTTGTTAGGCATACAGCGCAATTGGTTCCTTTCGCACTGCATTCTGAACCATGTGTGCCAAAGGGGATGGTTTGTTCCTGTTTTTCTCTTGTTGTGCAGACAACACTCGCTGGTCGCCACATCTAGGCTGTTTGCCAGTAGACTATTTTACTATAGCAACGACCCCCTCACTTAAATACCAGTTTTTTATCAAATCTGTCCATCCTGCCTGTCAATGGTAAAATGCTTTATAAGATGCTACTCCTAACTCGAGGAGAGGCATTTCAATGGTACAATGTTAGTTAAATAACTAACAAAAATCCTCATCAGGATGATAACTTGCTAAGCTTTGAAGCCCTAATGAACACACACATTTGCTGGAAATCAACCGGGCAGATGCAGGTTACCATTGTAGAATTTGTGGTACCAGGTCTTACATGTAGCAGCTCCATGATGAAGCTGAGCAAATACCAATTTAGTGCCCATCAGTGGCAAAAGATCAAGTCAGAGCCAGCTATCTTTAAGGAATCATCTTACACCCTGTCCAGATCTAATTCCTTCATTTCCTTGTTATTTCTTCTCCCATAAAATGTGGGAAGATAAAAGATTAATTTCTAGCTTTGGTGGGGTGAATGATACAGCATTGAAAGCACTCATGATCATCAGTATGAACTAAACCACAAATTTATAAACAATCTCTTCTTAAAGTCAGTATATTAAGACAATTTGATACAGAAAACTTGGTAGACTGGGGCCAGAAAAAGTAAAGCTACTTGAAATAAAAACATTCAGGCTTTCTATGATTTGTAGAGGTCTGAAAAGGGGTTGAAACAAGAACATTCTTCACAGTATCATTCTAAATGTTTGGTGTATTTTGCCGGCATCATAATGTAATCTAGCTTTCCTCATTTGTTTAGATTTTTTGTACAGTCATCATGCTGTATTTTAATAAATCATATATGCAATAGAAATTGACAAACAAAAATGTTAACAGTAGGGGGGCCTATTATATTAACAAGTAAACTGTTACTAGTACAATATTAACTACTGTTTCAAGTTAGCTTAACGAGAGCACCTTAAAGCTAAAAACCAGCTTACATTAAGAATCAACAGTAACATAGCGCCAAACAGGTCATCTCGCCTCCTAGCCTCTTACCGACTCGCCCCTTACCATGTACCAACTCGCCCCCTTGTCAAATCGCCTCCTGACCGACTCGCCCTTTACAACTCCCCTTCTAGCTGATTCGCCCCCTGGCTGACTCGCCCCTTGCCGACTCGACCCCCGACCGATTCGTCCCCTGACCGACTTTTGTGTTTTTGTCATTATGACAATGTTTTTGAGTTTTTGTGACTATTTGAGATATAATAGGCCCTAACTATTTTTGGTTTAATTCTATAATATTTTTTCTTTACTGTTTGTTATCGTTTTGTTTTAAAATGTCTTGCTGTGTTATTGTTGCCATTTTTTGTAGACTATTTTCATATGACGATATGCTTTGTTAGGCCTTATATGGTTTGTTTTAAGTGTTGTTGTTGACTTGTTTTTCTTGTTTTTAAGTTGCATTTTAGAAGTTTTGATGTTTTTGGTTTTGCGAAGGAAATATTAAATTGCTTGAACTGCAATTGAACCAGGAGTAGGCCTATGTGTGTGGACTTTGTGCAGTTTTCGAACTTAATTATAAAATGTTTGATATAAACACATAGGCCTAGTAGGCCCTACAAGAAGCATTTGGGTAGGGCCTATTATTTATGATGCATAATTTTCTTCACATTTTGCATCTCATTTCTGAATGAATTAGGAGGCGAGTCGGTCAGGGGGTGACTTGGCAAGGGGCGAGTCAGTAAGGGGGGCGAGTCGGAGACCAGGGGGCGCTTGTATTGTAATCACGCCTACGTCAATGGCATTCGATTTGACATTATAAAATAAAAAAAACTACAGTAGGGGCCTACTCAGTTAGTCAGTAGGCCTACATTAACTAACAGTTAGGCCTTTTACAAACAAACCATCTGGCCGAGATGTTCCTTTATTCAAGCCTAGATCATGACTTGTCATCGAACTTTGCAAGGAGTGAGTACTTTGTGGTAGGCCATTTTTCACACATGTGTAGGGGATAAGGCTAGGCCTAACTTAACGAATTTGTTGATGAATTTTTCAATGTTTACAAATGCAATAATAAACTCGGCGATCAATGCACTGCATGTACTGAATCTCTCTCACTTTTTTTGCTGCACCTTTGCTAATCCAGCATCTAAACTAAAGAAGTTGAGAACTTACCATCAATCGGTCTTATTTCTGTCATAGTCGCCATTCTGAACCGAAGCTGCGAGAACGAACTTGGACAGTTGAAAAAATTGAAGCCCCTGAGACGTGACTGAGGCCGTGTGTACGTTAGAGTATCTGCGTCGAGTTGCTCAGCGCCAACAAAACGGCCCACGCTGAGTAAAATTACACCATGATTCCTTCGTTCAAGTTTCTTTCAATCACTACTATTCAGTCGTTTTTGTCAGTAAAAAAGTTCATTTTTGTGTGTTTCGATATTATATGCTACAGCTGTTTCTACGTACGTGTACGTGTCAACGACACTCACTGATTCGAAACTAGGGGGAATATGCACAATGTGTGCATGCCGTGCGATTTGTGTACGCGTACGTACAAAGGGCCAGCGTCACATGGTTACGGCCCTAGTTACCGTTCCCTTCGGCACATGTTGCGCCCTCCCGCGCTGGTTAGCCTTGATTCAAGGCTATTTCTGTGACGCTCGTGTGTGTCTGGGGGAGTATCTGCTTGAGGGCGTGATCAATTCGGTCAGCGTTTTATACATCCATGGTTTTAATTTTCTCTCAAATTAATGCTTTTTGACAAACGGTATCACGTTGTCATGGTATTGACCATGTCTCAGAACTCCGATCACGGGGGCAAATTCCATAGAGCTGCGCTGCTTGAGCAAATTGCTTATCCTTTTTTTTTTTTTTCAACATCACTCAAAATAACAAGACAGTTGCAATTGCATTATACGGAAGCGTATAAGGGCCACCTGCAAAAAAAAAAAATGTGTGTGTGAAAAGGAAGAGCAAAATCGTACATTGTGTACATGACATGTATAGCCGGCCTGTGGAAAGCAAACAAAGAGAGAGAAGACCCAATCGTCTGACCAGAAAACAAACAATTTAATGAATAAAGAAAGAGAGACATCTCAGTTTTTGCTTATTTGTAGCACAGAAAATAAGAAGAACCGGGATGTGCTCCAAACATTTTAAGAAGCTTTTATCAATGTAGTGTATAGCGAGGTCAAAAAACTTAAAGATGCTTAATAATAGTGTATAGTTCTAACTGAAAGTGGTTTATCAACAGGTGGTTGGGGTAGGGGTGAGGTGGGGTGGCTGGGGTGGGGGTTTGTTGAGGAGGAAAGGGGGAGATGAATGAAGAAAGGGGGAAGAAGAAAGAGACGGGGATGGGGAAAGAAAATGGAGGCATGGTTAGTTCAGGTCAAGAGGTGGAAGGTAGGCAGATGGGAACTGTGGGCAGACAAAACCACCATTGTGGTGGGTCCAGGCTGAGAAGAGCAAACTGAACTTGTGTTAATTGGAAGAGTGGCATAGTATGTTTTTGTTTACTACCGTTTATATAAGAGTATAATATATTTTGCAAAGACAGAGACAAAACCAAATTGTGGGCTGTTTAGCTGTCTTGCACAAACATCGGTTGAACAAATCAAAATGCATGCAAGAGGGAAACCAAGAAAATGGAAGGACTGAGAAAGTCTTTCAAAGAACCATTTTTTCCTGATGCTGATCCCTATAGATTTTTCCTTTTTATGGAGGGTTCAAAGCAGATTTTCTGACCGTTATTTTGCCGCACTTCATCAGTCTCCGTTTAGCATTTTTGTCCTTTGACCAATCATAGATGCGATATGGTTGTTCTTTTATGTGTTTAAGTCCGACATTAGAACCAATTGAAAAACTGTCATCCGTGGTTTACAAAGTTTTCTAATATTCTAAATAATTTTCTAATTCGTGGTTGCAAAATAATGCGTTTATATCTCGATCGTCACTTAATTCATCCTAGTGCCAAATACAATATAATATCGTCCATTGGTTTTTACCAAAGAAATACAGATTCATGCTTGGGCAAAAATATCAAGACAGATATACAGTTACAGTTATCTGTGAACATTATTTTCAGTCCCATATACGGTGGCCACTAGTAGGGAGAGAATCCCAATGCTTGCCCAATTGAGCTTTTGATGTTCAAGTCTGGGCTGGGCATAATAAAAAAAATCAGAAAAAAATGAGAAAATTAAATAATATTATTTTATATTATTATAAATAAGATGGAACAAAACAAAACAATAAAACATACATACTTTGTAACTGAAAAACATGATCTATATAAAAACGCAGATAAAAGTGAATATAATCATTATGGGTTGTTTAATGAGAAAAATTTAATAATAAATCCAGCGATTAAAACTTCACAAGAAGTAGTAGAATGTGCTAAATCAAAAATTACTTATAAACATGATGATAAAGAATGTAATTTAATTTTTATGTTACCAACAAATTTTTGTTTTGGAATAAATACAATTAATACTTTTGGTGAAGAAAAAAATCCAGACAACACAACTGGCTATCAAATTGTATATAATTTACAAAATGATTGTGATGAAATTGTTAAATACTTTGATAAAATGAGATGTACAGTAACTAAATATATTGAATCTGATAAAGATAAAAATATACCAAAAATAACCAGAACTATGTATATAAACATGGGAAAACAAAGTGTTAAACCAATTTATGATGATAAAAACAAAAAAATGTATATTAAACTTAAATCATATGGAAAAGGAAATCAATTAAAACAATATACAAAATTGTTTGATTCTAAAAAGAAAAAGATTGATAACATCGATGAATATATGAATAAATCATGTAAAGTTACACCTGTTCTCATCTGTAATGATATATTTTTTGGTTCTCATGGAAATAGTGGATTTGGTGCAAGTATCAGATTTAAATTAGAACAAGCTTTTATTAGGCAATATGAAACTATACAAATCCCCACTAATGTCATGTTTGATATTGAAGATATTGATGACTAAATCTAGAATATAAAAAAGAAAGCCAAAAAAAATAACAAAAAAATTATCATTTTTATTTACACACTAAATTAAGCCACATCCAAATTAGGATGTGGCTTTTTTTTTACGTCGTATGCATGTACACTACTCATATGCACTTGACAATGCACTAAAGGTTATTTACCTTAAGTGTATACACAACACTCGCTTGAAAAAAACAGCCATTCAATGTCACGCGTGGTTGTCCCCAGCGTAAACAGGGTTTTTGTTATTCAAATTTCATTCATGACTGAACGTAGTGTAAAAACGCTTAGTCATCTGCTGACACAAAGGTTAAATTCCTAAAAGCGCTCGGGTTTGTTATTGAAATATAACACATGACTGAACCTGTGTAAACCGTCACAATCACAGTCAAACACCCCTCAAAAAATAGACTCGTCCTTTGTGTCGTCATCGTTGTTATTGCACCATTTCGAGTATAATATATATCAAATTAAAAAACCATTTTCAGTCGGGGCTGGGAGGATAGCTCAGTGGATAAGCTCGGCGGTTTGCAACCATGGGGTACCGGGTTCGACGCACGGTCTGTAAAATTGAAATTAACATAACAAAAAATATGAATAAAAAATAGAAAAAGAAAAAATGTTTCTCGTTGAATATTTGATGTGGGTATTTAATAAGAAACATAAAAAACAATATCCTGACATAAAAAAACATGAAAAAAAAATAGAAAAAGAAAGAAAATGTTTCTCGTTGAATATTTGGGGTGATATTTAATAAGAAACATAAAAAACAATATCCTGACATAAAAAAACATGAAAAAAAAAACCTTTAAACTTTGAACCCGGTACCCCAAAAAAGGGGGTCAACAGTGTTGTTGGCCCTCTTTGATGAGTTTAAGGCATAGACCCCGGCCCCTTTACACTCTTTATAAAAACGCCCACGCATTGTGAGTAAAGTATTAGGTGAAAAACAATGATTGAAAAAAAAAAAAAAAAAAATTATTTTTTTTTAAATATAAATGAATGAGATAGGTATGTGCACTCACAACATCATGATTGATGAAGACAAAGACGAGTATTATTGTGACAAGTGTGGATTAATTATAGGTTATAGTCTCATGGATTATTCTACGGAAAATATTAATGGAAAGTATAATCAGAGATTTTTCTATAAAAAAACAAAGGCTTCTATAGTAAAAAAAAGTCTTTGATAAATTTAACATTCAATACCAAATGTGTGACCTTAAACTCGTCGAGTTTAAATTAAAACAAATATTAAAGGGAAAAATATCTAGGGGTCATCCACTCAGGTCGTTAATGGCTGTATGTTATCTAAAAAATGTTTCTAACGTAACCCAAGAAACAGTACAAAAGTTATTTCAAGTAGAATTAAAATATTTTAATCAAGCGTTAAAAAGATACAACGAAACTTTTAAAGAGGAGGAGCTGTAGGGGTAACTCTCACTTGACTTTCTTTATAACTCGGAGGTTTACTCTCGTCGTTTTTAAACGACTTTGTCAAACTTAAACTTAATTTCCAAGTTTTTTCATAAGCTCTTTTTTTTCTTTGGCGAGTAAATCACTCGCCATCGCTTTAGCCTTTTCTTCAACTTGTCGTTCAAATTCAACTTTATTTAAATGTTTAGCTTCTTCTAACTTTGTAGAAGTTTTTAATCTTATTTTTTCTTTCAAGTCGTTAAATTTTTTAAGTTCTGACGTAATTAATATAAATTCTTCGTGAGAAATATCACCATCTTCGATGGCCTTTGACACGTATTCATCTATCGTGTTTAACTTTGCATCTGCTAAAATTTTAATCTGATCGTGTTTTTTACTCTTTACCGCTAATTTTTTGCTTGCGTATTTAAGTACCGCGTAAAATCCAAAGGCACCTATGCTAGTACCCTCTAAGACTAAGCCAATTGGGGCACTAATAACACCCATTAATGCGGGGATCCCTATCGCGGCTGCAGTGACCCCCAGTACTTCAACCCCGTGCTCTACATATTGAATCGCAGAGATCCACCTTTTTAACTTTTTAAAAGAAACCTCGCGCGAGTTTCTTTCTTTACAGATTTGAGATTTAATATCTTCAATTTTTTGAAGTCGATAAATTTTAGTTTCGTCTTTAATATCATCACCGCTGTTTAAGTTTAGATCAGGATATAAAGGTTTTATTTCATTTACATTTACGGTTGCCATATTTTTAATATATAAGCGTTTTTAAATTATTTCACATTCGATTAAAATCCCCGCGCCTTTGTTATTGATGATTTTTCCTTCTTCGTTTTTAATTGAAAAGGCAAGTTTATTAATTTTACCGTTTTTTAATGTTTTCCCAACGTGAGTTTGGTTTGTTTGGCTTGTGTGATAAAATGATAACATATTTGAAGGAAACCCGTTGTAAAAATTATCACTCGTGTTTAACTGCTCGCAATGAATAAACGTAATGTTAAATGGGTTAATATCGTAATCACCCTTATAAATGACATTTGGGATTAACCTTCCTTTGGGTAAATTGAGCAAATTAGAAACTTCTCGATTTAAACGTAGATTAAGGTTTATATCAGTGACCCTTAAGGTCACCGTTTTACTTTCTCTATAGACTTTAAAGCTCACACCCGGTATCGCGTTTATCAATGACTCGAACCAATCGATACCATAAAATCCAGGTAAAATAATGATGCTTCCTGATTTGCCCTCGGGCAAAGCCGTAACCTCACTCACCGGATGTAGCGCATTTACGATTGGCTCTTTATGTCCTAAAACAACGAGGCTGTTTTTAATTTGTGGTAAACGCATATTTTCTGTTTTTTCTTGATTGTCATTGTTGTATCCATATCGAAGTAAATTTGTGGCTAATACTTGGCCTTCTATGATATAGTCTATTCTTTTATTTAATAAATGTATTACATAGTTAACATAATTTTGTAATTCATCATCAAGTCTATCCCTGGCTAATTCTAGGGTTTGTTTTCGTTGTCTGAGGACCTGTATTTCTTCTTGTATTTTTATTTCCACTTCGTTAAGAATTTCAGTATCATATCCGTCAAACATCTGTGTAATAATGCGTGCTATGACTTCTTTTCTACTTTGTTGAATTTCTTCAGTTGTCATCGATAAACGAAATTGATTCATTATCTCAGGGGTCAGTTCTAATGGCTTTGTCTGTAGTTGTGAGCTTTTATCAGTTTGTCTATTGTCTCTAGACCTACCGTTAGTATAAGCGGGTTGCCCATCTATCTCCTTTTCCCAAGTAATCTCACTGGATTTAGTTATGTTAAAATAGCCTACCGTAAACACGAGATTTTTAACGCGAATTTGTTTTGAGCCATCTAAATTATCAATCACCTCTTGCAATTTAAACGTTTGTTCGTTTTTTGTCAAATAAAATGTGTGTTGTATTCCGCTCATTCTTACTCTACTTTTATTATAAAAAGACTTATATTATAAATGGGAAACTCTTTAGGCGCTTTAGCTATTATCGTCAATAAAAATCATACTTTTTTTGTACAATTTAAAGATATGTCAACCGCGTATAAATTACCACGCGTTAAAACGGACGAAGCGATCTCACGATGGCAAACTAACCCTTTGTCCTTTTATCAAAACCAATTCAACTTTGCGATTTATTGTGCCACGACCGCGTGTGGAGTAGGTCTTGACCTCCTCCACAATAAAAACCAATATATTTCATCGCTGTTTCATTTTCACGTGTATTATACTATACGAAAAATATTTTATAATTTGGTAGCACCTATACCTGGTGATGATGTATTTAACGCGTTAAATAACCGTTATGATACGAGAGCTTTTACGGACACGTGCCGCGTATTTGGCATCGATCGAAGCAAGTCTTTTAAACAAACGAGAGATACGACCTCAAATGGCTTGGGTACTGCTTTTTACTACAATTCGGGGTCGGTTCCAGTGCCGGGGAAAAACTATGACCCCCACGACTTGGGCGTAAACTACGGTACGTATGCAGGCTCAACTTTTATGGGATTTGGTTTAATGGATCCACCAAAAGGATCGGGTCACGCGAGTACCTATACGGTCACTTACCTTGAACAATCCAATAATGTTTTAGGTGCTTGGACAGACTTTATTTCAAAGACGAGTTCTTTTACCGATGTTGGAATTACAAAAATTAACGAATCGATTAGGGCTTACGTGTACGCGCTTTTAGGTGCACAAGCACAAACAAAAACCAGTGCATTAACCCCGGGAACCGGTTTAGATGCACAGCATCAGTTTGTTACCATCGTAGAAAGTCTTATTAATAGCGAACCAGATTTAGAGCAGAGTATCAATCAATTTCAAGATTCACTGCAGTATGCTAAAACTCCACTCAACTTTGTCGTAAGACCCGGGCTATACCTCATTCCATCAGATATGGATTTAAGGGTAGGCATACACGATGGTTACAATAATAACTTGCAAATTGCACCTTTAACCGCTAAACCGGGATTTCAACCAACCTTAAACGCTCCGATACAAGTTGATGACTTTGATCCTCAGCCAACCCTTGAACCCAAACCCACTCAAGAACCAACAGAAGAACCTACACCACGTTTATCACCTATACCTAAAACCTCAGAGTCAAATCCTAAAGCATCTTTAGACATTCATCAAGATGAAAAATTATCTTTAACGATAGGAACAGTTGCAATCATTGCGATAGGAGTTTTAGTATACAAAATTTTGACTTAGAAAAATATAAATATTTAAACCAAAAAAAATACCCCCAAGCTCAAAAGAGCTTGGGGGATTATTTTTTTTTTATTATTTTGTTAAAAAACAAAACTACCAATTATTTTTAATATAAGCAATAATTAAAGCACCTGCACCTATAAATAAAGCCCACACGTGTTCTGCTAGCCAGCCAACTGATTTACTTAAAACATTTAGTAACCAACTTATGACGCTTCCAATGACCCCCGGCAGCGCACCTAATGCGGCTAACCCTAATTTTTTCAAAGCGTTTGCTAAGTTTTCCAAGTGCTTGTGTACCCACTCTTTGATGCCACCTCCTGATGGTGGCTCAGGTTTAGGCGCGGGTGGTTCTGGGGTTGGGATACCTACACCTCTAACGGCTGCTACCACCGAGCTTACCAGTGTGCTGATGGCCATAGAAATTGCTGCTAAAATACTCGCGATCGTGACACCTTGCTCTTTAAATAAAAACTTAATTTTTTCTCTAAGCGTTACATCACTGTCTAACATTATATTGATTGTTTCTTTGACGCGATTGATTTGAGATTTTATTTTATCTGATTCTCTAATGATATTATTAGACCTTTCTCGTATTTCAATGTTTATATTTTCTAACTCTTTTGTGAGTGATCCTATTTGTTCTTCATCTTCTGCTTTTTTTGCTTCGTTTAATTCTTTTTTAACTCTTTCTTTTGTCTCATTTAACTCAGTTAGCTTTGATTGTTCCAATAATAAATTTGCTTTAAGCGATTGTAATGTTTTGTCTAAACCACGTAGCTCTCTGATATTAAATTCACTTTGTTCATCAATGTTGGTTTCTTGTTCGAGTTCTTTTATAACATTAATCGTTTGATCAGCTGCTTGTGATAAATCTTGTAAGGGTATGTTTTCACTTTGAATATTAGCTAAAGATGTACTTGCTTGTTGAAGCGCTGTGCTTGCTTCTTTGCTGCGTTTTGATGTTTTAAAATCAACAATTTTTAAATCTTCTCGCATAAAAAGAGTTCTATTTGTAATTCCTTTATCTTTTGTTCTAGAATATATTGTATTCACAGCAGCAAATTTTTTAGGATTATTATCCAACGTTAATAATATTTTAATTTCATCTTTTTTGTAATATATTCCATCCTTTTCAAATCTAAAGTTTTCGCTTTGAATTACATCGGAAGTTTGATAACCTTCACTTCTTATGCTAGCATAAAAATTATTAATGTACTGCTTTTGAAGTTGAAACGAGTAATCAACATTTTCACCATTACGAAGAGCACTTGATTCTTCTTGTTGTTCTTGTGTACCACCACCTCGTAAATTATTTAATCGAGCTTGATTTTCTTCAGAATCGAGTTCGGTATTATCATAAACGGGGTTGTTAAATTGTTGATCGTCTCTATCTTCTGTTTCATTTAACAGGGGATCAGTCTCTTGATAATCAAAATCATCCATCTTTAATTATTTATTATATACACATTTTAAACTGTAGGTTTATTTATAATACTACCCGGTAAGATTCCCTGTGTGACCAGCCACTGTTGCGTTGCTAAAGAACCTCCGACTAATGCGGTTAGTTTAGCCGCATCTTCTACGCTAAGCCTATCTAAATCCGGCGATTTAATTTTGAGTAATTTTTTACTTACCATCGAGTATCCCATGGTTAAAAGGCTTAACACTGCACCATGATAAACTGTGTTTGCTATTCCGTTTATATCAATATTTGTATTTGCCATTCTTACTATATAAGTTTTTAAAATTTAAATTAGTTCCCCTTTTTTAAAGATTGATAAAAGGGAAAGCCAATGGTGACTGCTGCTATTAAAACACAAATATAAACTGCGACGGCAATATCATTTACGGTTGTTTCATCCATTTTTAATATATAAACATTTAAAAAATCAATCCATTAAAAGTTCTTCGGGTTGACTCTGTGGTAGACTTGGTTTTGTTATTTGAATAGGTTTAGAGTTTTCTGGTGATTTGTTTAATGATTTATACAATAAAAAACCTATACCGCCTACTAAAATTAAACCGCCAACATAAAGTAATCTCGAATCAGGGGTATTTTGAATAATCTCCGACTCTGTCTCTTCTGTTTTCATTTTAGCTAATTGCTCTTTCATTTTTTTATTATGTTCTGCCAGGCGTTTACCTTGTTCAACGCGTTTAGCGTTTTTAGGTTTTACGGTTTGTTTTTTAGTTACTTGGGTCACTGGGGTTGTTGGTATCGGTGTTGGTGCTGCTGGTGCTGTTGTTGGGGGTGCTGTTGGTAAAGCTTGCTCCTTCTCCTGATGCATAGTTGTCATTTGAATTATTTATTATATAAGTATTTTTATTTGTTGTGGATTTGTTAAAGTTTAAATGTTTTGTGGTAATAAGTGTTGCTATCAAAGGTGATAGATAGACACCATATTTGTAACAAACCTCGCTAAGTGCATAAGCTAAGCTATTACTAATGATAGGATCGTTATTTAAATCATTGGTTAAATTTTCCTCAGAATTTAAGCTAATTCTAATTCCTAAAATATCAGCCGGAGTTGCTAAACCTATAGCTCGTGCATACAAACTCAAAATTGAGTTACCCACTGTAGCTACCACTTCTTTACCGAATTTAACTTGATACCGGTTAAATAATTTTTCTTGATCTGCAGGTGTTAGTGCTTCTATGTCTTTGATGGTGTATTCTTTGCCAAAATATTTTTTTGAATCACCTGCTGCAACTATGCCACAAAGTCGATCTTTATAACTACTGTCGTTTGTAGGTGTTGAAGGTGTATTTACATCGCTATTTATAATTGTTGTCAAGTCGTTCATTTTACTATATAGCAACTTATAAATTTTGTTAAAGCAAAATAAATTATAACATAAGTAGCTTAAGTTTAAAGTGATAACAAACTTAATAATAACATCAACGTATTGTAGCATTGGTGTTTTTTATTTATAACAAAATTAAAAATTGCTATAAATAACTTGATAGTTAGTTATTAGCAAATTTTTAACAAAATACAACAAATGATAACAAAAATTAGGTTGTTAATCAAAAACTTGATATGAAACTGGAGGTTCTGTGTTAATAACCAATTTACTATATTTTTTATCGCACAAATGTTTTTTAATTACGTCTCTTTTTTGATCACACACAACATCATTTTCATCTAATGCAATATCAAAACTCGTTTTATCTTTTGTATAAAACATCGCAACCCAACTTGTATTCTCACGATAGTCTTTTAAAACCGAATTATACTTTTGTGTTAATAACCAACAGCTATGGTTATAATGCCTCCCAGAAAAAGCGATTTTGCTCAACGCACATGTTTTTTTTCGATATTTTATTTCCTGCTGACTCGAACAATCATCTATGATAAATAATGTTTTTATTCCATCTAAAATATTTTGATACAAATCTAGGGCTTCATTTAAAGTTATTTTTTCAAAGTCTAAATCACACAAATATACATTTTCATCCATTGATATCCAAAGCCTCGATAAATAAGTTTTATTTTTAAATAAGGTCGGGCAAATGACCACGATCGATTCAAATTTACCACGATATTCGGTTTCCAATAAATCTAAAATCCATTTAGTCTTTCCCGAGTTTGTTTTTCCTACAATTAAAGCACAATGACAAGATTCCATTTATTTTAATAAGCTTTTAAAAAACTAAATTCTTAAAATTTCCATCCTCAATGGTTAATTGCGCATCCATGACTAAAAATACAAACATCGTTAAATCTCCCGCTGTTTCAGCCTCTCGAGTCATCTGAATCTGAATTCCTCCTCCGTCGTTTAAACGTCTTCCACTTCCGTGAGCACTATTATCATCAGTTGAGCGAAAATCTAGCCACAGGCCGTATTTATCTTTATAGTAGTCAGCCATTTCTAGACCCACTAAATTTAAATCTTTTACAATCGATTGACCATTTTCGGTATCGCTATCACCAAAAAATTTATTAACTTCTTGCCAGTGCTGATACTCAAACATACCTTGCGAAAAAAGTTGATTGGGTTTTCCTTCAACCGTAATGCTGGTTTTGCTAATGTGAGGGTTGTAAAATCTTTGAGGGTTTTTTACCGTTGGGTCTCTAAATAAGATTAAAACGCCTTTGAGACTTTTAATCGGTTGATTAATCATAACGTTCCATAAGGTATCTGATTTGTTGATCGATCTTGTTTCTAAATTATGTACGTGATCAAAAAGATAGTATTTCATTCGTTTGTTTTTTAGCTCTTGTGTCAAATCTCGGTTAGTGACAACTTCGTATTCAAGCGTTAAATCTGAAATTGAATATTGGGCACTTGTATCCGCGCTATTAACGACTTTATCGTGATCGTTAAATGTTAATTCATACGTTAGGGGCTGCTTTAGACTGCTAGGATAAAAAGGATGATGTGCCGTTAAAAGCTCAATATCTAAAGGAATACAATATCGATTACCAAACGCGTCAGCGATAGCTTTATCTTTTCCGCTATTATTTTCAGCATCAGCATCTGCCGCGCCTAATCTTAATTTTGTGACGTTTTCTTTTTCAAGGCCTACATAAGCCATATTTCGTGTAATGTAGGGGTGCAGCCAGTTATCTTTAAAATTGTGAAAGACATCCGCATCGCGATAACTCACGATTGTGTTACCTTGAAGCCTAACATTGATTTCGCGTATTAAGTTACGACATAAGTTGTTAAACACCGTTCGATTACCATCTGTCCCTCCCTCTAACTCGAGTTTAAAAGCGAGTTTAGAAGTACCGGGTACGATAACATCGTCGGGTCCTAATTGCGGAAACTTAACGATGAGTTTTTGACCAGCCGCAATCGTGCTTGGATTATGAGTGATTGACACTTCTCTTCGTTCGCCTTTAATGGCTTTAGGGATTTTAAGACGCCTCATTGGGTTTAGTTTTTTACCGTAATGATTCATAGTTCAAAATAGTGTGTTTTTAATATATAAGGTTTTTAAATTAGTATAAATAAAAAGATGGCAGGAATAGCAATGATGGTTGGCGGGGCAGTAGTAAATGCGTTAGCGTTTACCGGTAGTAACTTTTTATTTAGCAGTTTATCAAAACAACAAATTGACAAAGAACGAAAAAGACACGACTTAGCATTAGAAAAATTAGCGCGAGCCAAAGAAGATTGGGAACAACAATGCGTTAAATATCTCGATTATTTGAATAAACGTATGGTACAACAAAAATTATCAGAAAGAACGTTTAGTAACGTAAACGAAGCGCTTAGAGTGTACAGCGAAATAACGGGTGAAAATTACGATTTAGAATTACCACCTAAACCAAAACTTAGTGACTTTTATACTCCGAGTGATGATCAACAAATTAGAGAACTCGTGTGGGTATTAGGTGGTACAGCCGCAGTGGGATTCTTCATTTATAGATATGTATAAAATAAAAATGAGTGAGTTAAATAAAAAACAAAGAGAACAGCTTTCAGGTTTGTTTTACAGCCCTAAAGGTTATTGGAAAGGTGAGGGTGCTGTCACGCATTTGCATAAAAAAACGGGGGTTGATAAACAAAAAGTTAGATCTTGGTTAAAAAAACAAGCCGTTTGGCAAATTTATTTACCACCTCCCTCATATGTACCCAGGCCGACGGCAATGTCGAGTGATTGGTTAGAACCAAATTACGTACATCAGTTAGATATATTATACTTACCCTGGGATCTAGTTAAACAAAAAACGTTTAAATACGCGTTGACGGTCATAGACGTGGCGAGTCGGTATAAAGAGGCTGAACCCATAACTTCTAAAGTTGCCGGTCAAGTGAAAGACGCGATTATTAAAATTTACAAGCGTTCGTCTTTAACGTGGCCTAAATTAGCACAAATCGATGCTGGAACAGAATTTAAAGGAGATTTTAAAAAGTTGTTTCAGTCTCATGGCGTAGAGATCAGTGTAGGTGTGCCGGGTGTGCATCGATCGCAAGGAGTGGTCGAAAGATTTAACCGAACCTTAGCCGAAAGATTATTCGGTCATCAATACGTGCAAGAAATGCTTGATCCGCAGGCGAGAAACGTCGAATGGGTGGTGAGGTTGCCCCAGGTTATAAAATCCCTCAATGAAGAAACAACACGATTGATTCGAGATTCAAAAGATAAAGAAATCACTCCTACGCAAGCGATCAAGTTAAAACGGGTTAAACAATTACCCTCATCACCACAAAAAACAAACGTTAGTGATCTTCCGACTAATGTTTTAGTTCGTTATTTATATCAACCAGGGGAACAAGAAGGAGGTACGGTGAGGAGGGCTACCGATCCCATATGGAGCGTTAACATGTATCAAATTGAAAAAAGAACGAGTCAATTTAAAATCATGAGTGGTAAAAAAGTTACTACAGGTCCTACGCTTTATTACTTAAAAGACGGACCCAAACGATCGTTTGTGAAAGAAGAACTTCAAATCGTTCCAGATGACACCGAATTGCCAAAATCTTGATATTTAATTTTTTTATTGCCAAATGCTAAAGTATTGATTCCATCGAATAAAATATATCTTTTTCCATCATAAGGACTCAATGAAGTTTTGGTTTTCACTTGCGTATAAATTTGATGTTTGTTAGATTGAATTATATTCATTTGATGTTCTTGAGATTTTTTATTTTGTAAACAATTATAAAAATTTTCAAAGTTAATATTTTTTTCAGTCACGGTTTTTGTTATACCTTTAATTTTTTTAACCTCTTTATCATCTTGTATTAAGATCACATACATTTTTGATCTTAAACAAATGGCTTGTTTTACTACTTGGCCACCGTATTCATCTTTCATTTTTCCAATTACTTTTTTGTTTTTAGGGTCAAATAAAGGGTGAGTGGGTGAATAATTAGATAGATCGTAAAGTTCTGAGTCTCGTTTAATATCCTCGTAAACATCGTCGGTTTTAACGATCAATAATAAACTATCGGTATCGGTATACATGAGATTTATGTTATCGTTATATTTTTTCTTCAAGTGATTGTAATAAAAGTCGTACATAAAAGATTTGCTTAAATCTAATATACTCACTCCACAATAGATGGGTTTATTTAAATACGTTTTTTCTTTGTACCTTTCAAAGAAACCTATATTAGAATCTGTAAATTTAGTTGATGTTTTATAATTAGATTTGGATGCTAGTTTTAATATTTTTTTTATCGATAAATCGCTATCATCGTCTATAATAATATTTCCATCTATTCTATTTCGAACATTTTCCATTGTTTTACCAAAAACGGAATTGTTCATGAGTTTAAAAAAATCTTTTTCAAAATCTGATTTGGCTATTTTTCTGAGTTGTGTATTTTTATCGATGTAAGACCGCATCCACGGTTTTTGCTTAAATCGTAAAACACGATGTACGCGTGTGAGTTTTAATCCTAGTTGTAAATACAGTTTTAACGTTTTATAATGAATGACATATTTTTTACGAGGTCCTAAATGAGCGATGAGTCTGTCATCTCGCGAAGCTTTTTCTCCGCTAGATAACAATTCTTTTTGATAAGGGCTCAACCATTCAGCCGATACGGTTATGTTCTCTGGGGCTAAGGGTAAGTCGTTGTGTAAGTCGTGAAGCTCTTTAAGATAGTCTAGATCTACTTCCAACATAAATCCGTAGTCGTTGTCATCGGCTAAACCTAAAATATGATCGACCGTAAAGTTAGCGACTTGGTAATCGGTTAACCATTTAAAATCGGCGTAGGGTAACGATTGACTCATTGCCCAACCGTATAAATTGTTCGCATCTAAATAAAGTAAATAAGAAGATTCTTTTTCAGGATCGTAATCTTTTAAATATTTATTGTTGGCTTTGTGATGCCTACAACTACCCACGCTAGAATAACCACCTCTTTTACCTTTTTCAAAAAATAAATATTGTTCGATATCGGTTAAAAGTTCTAATTCTATTTTAGAATGCAGCAACAAAGCATCCCAAGACAATCCCGGTGCCGTGAGATATTTCGCTGGATCTAAACGATAGGTTTTCTTACAAGTGGTTCTAAAGTTTTGAAACACATCGGCGAGTAATAACGTATCCGTGGTCACGTATAAGTCGTGATAATCACCTAGAGTTTTACAGTTGAAAGTTTTCCAAACCAACTCCGCGTGAGTATATTCTTCTCGCGTAATACCTTTGAGTTTTATCTTACTATAAAACTTTTCAATGGGTGGTAATTGAGTTTCTTTAAATCTATCAAAGAAATCCATATATTCGTATGGATAACACCCCTTTTTTAATAAAAGATCAACATCATCCGTATTATAATCTTTAAAATGTTTTCTAAATAAATGAAATGCGTCTTTAGGGCAAGCAGCGACTAATTTTTCTAAGGAAGAGTTCATAAAATTTAACGAATCTATAAAACGGAGTTGACCTATACTAATACTTATGTATTTTTCCGAGTTTTGAGGAATACAAAATATATTATCGAATACGTTTTTTTCCTTTTGATAATAATTTAATATACTTAAAACCTCTTTTAGTTTATCGATTTTAACATTTATTTTTTCATCGATTATTTTTAGTTTTTGATTAATTAGTTTTATTTTTTCTCTATTACAACGTTCGCTTTTGTTTGCTTTTTGGTTAATTTTTATATTAAGTTTCTTATCGAATGTAATTCCGTATTTTTCTTCAAACGTTTTTATTTTTGAATTATCACCTTTTCTTATATTTCGACGAAACTCGTTAAAAATTTCACGTTTTTCTTTTATGTATCTAATTTTTTTGCGGAGTTTTATTTCTTGCGTTTCGAGTTTTTCTTTATACGCTTCGATTTTTTCTATACGCGTTTTGATTTTTTCTATACACGTTTCACGTTTTTTTATTTTATTATTTAACGTTTCGACGCAAGCGCTTACCCCCTGCATGATCAAATGACCGTCGTAATTTTTAAAATTGTGAAAAATAACCGGTATTTGTGTTCGATTTGTTATTTTAAGTTTTAGGTTACAATGTGCATGTGCAACTCCTCTAAATTTACCCGTGATGTGGCAGTGATCTCTAACTTTTCTAAATTTATTAATTTTTTTACCGCATTCTAAACACAAAAAATCTGTATAACCTTTACTGTTTGTGACCGCGTTTTCTTCTTTTTCGGATTTGGTTTTGGGTTCACGAGGTATCTCACAATTACAATATAAAACGCTAGTTTGATATATTTCCTTTTCACAAATCCAACACTCGTTACTCATCATTAATGATTCGTCGATCTCTTCAATCGGTATAGGATTATTAAATATTTGTTTAATTTTACGTTGTTCTTTTAACAATGAATTAATTAAATGCTCGCTAGCGTTACACACTCTATAGGTTTTTTGCTTCATTAGTTTTCCATCAAATCTTACCACAACATAAGAATAACCGCTGGGTTTATGAACGCTCAACTTTTGAGTTTTTTTCATCTTTTCTACATTGTATTTTTCTAAAATACATTCAAAATCCGCGTAAATCACAAACGGTGCATCTTGAAAATTTTTAAAGTTTTTAAATTTTAAAATATTTTTATCTTCTTCTGGAAGGATGACTCTTGAAGGATGAACGGTTAATCCTTGACATATTTCACCGTGAATTTTTAATTTTTGCGGTGTATAAAAATGCGATAGACATCTGTAACAAAAATATAATTTATGCCCATCTTTACATGTACCATTGCTGAATAGGGCCGAAAAATTCTTAATCCAACCATAGTGACTTTTTATTATTTTTTCTCCTTCTTCTTCTACCTCTCTAGTAAATAATAATAGATTTATGTGAATGTCGTTTGTTTCTTTAGAGATATGTAATGGATAAGGAAATTCTTCTTTTTCATCATTACAATCTAACCCAAACACGTTAATATTTAAATTATTTTGTTTTTCTATTTTAGAAATCTGCTTTAAGGGTGTTGGAAAATCTATACCGGTAAAGTCTAACCCATCATTTAACTTATAAGTACTGACTCTTTCATCGTGAATTCTGTATTTCGGGTTATTTTTTTTCTTTTCTTTGATTTCATCCTTGTATAACCCTAACGCAGATCTGATAGCCCATCTAATGCATTGATCGTCGTCATTTTGTACGCTAACAACAGCCTTTTTATGTTTAATAAATGGCGTAAGTTCAATATATGAACTACCAGAAACATTGGTATATATTTAATAAAGTTCATATAAAACGCTAATATTTTATTTAAAGTTAAACCCGAGGGTCCAAAATCTTTTGATTCCACTACATTTATTAGCTCGAACAAAATGCTATTAACCTTTTCATTTATTTCATCTTCCCTTAAAATAATATGTTGTTCGGTTCGAAAAGTAAAATCATGTAATGTTTCATCCAAAACTTCAACTTTTATATATTCGAGTTTTATCCTAAATTCAAGCTTAAATTGACCTTTTTTTCTAAAGATCTTTGTTACTTCTTTAATCATATTTTTATGCTGATGTTTAAAAAATGTATTTAGATCGGAATATTGTCTTTGAAGAATTATTTCTAAATTTATAAGATTACCACGAAAAGATCTCACTTCTCTCCAGTTTGTCGCTTCACGAATTTCCTCCGATGATAAATTTTCTTTAATCGTTTTGATATAATCTCGTTTTATTACTTGTCCTCTTTGACCCGTTGGAACAACATTGAGGTTATATTTTCTAGCTAATTCTCTAAGTTCTTGATTATCTTTCTTTATTAAATTTTTAAATTGATTTGTAAACGTTTTAATTGCTTTGATATATTCACGTCTAGTGTGATCGAGCTTTTTAGATAAATCTAACCTAATATTATTATCTTGAACATAATTTTTTAATTTTAAATAATCCCATCTTTTATACCCACGCGGGGTTGGTTGTCTGCGTGTAATAGCATTAATATATTCACTTTTAGTAAAATCCGTTTCTGGATCTTCTATTGGAATTTTGGTTTCTTCAACAAAATGTTTTAAGTTATCTTTTGTCCAATGGCTAAACCCCTTTGCAATAATTGGTCTAGCCATCTGCTCCGTCGTTTGCTGATTCGTTGTTTGATCAGTCATTATCCTTTTATTATAATATAAAATAATATTATTTAATTTTTTCATTTTTTCCGATTTTTTTTATTATGCCCAGCCCAGACTTGAACATCAAAAGCTCAATTGGGCAAGCATTGGGATTCTCTCCCTACTCCACTTTTTGAGAAAACAGTGAAAAACAGCCACAGTATTTCTTAAGTCTTTTCTCTTTTATTATTTATCTTTTAAAAGATCAAAAAGATTTTCGGTCGTTTGTTTTACTAATTTCTGGATAAGAACACCATTTCGGGCGTAAACATTTTAACGGTACGTTTCTACCACCACCATTTTCATACCCTTTATAAAGTTATACGTAAATCTGTGAACATTTCTGTTTTGGTTCCTTACCAAAGTATGATACTACCGACAGAGCAAGATATTGAAAAGTGTCAATTTTCTTGGTCGAAACCTTGGGTATCCTATAAAGCATCCGTGCCACTTGACCAGTAGATGTATGTTTCCCCATGTGCGATATATTTCATTGTACCGCCACTTATATCTCGCGGCCCGGCGCCACTTAGAGTCAGGCGCGGTTCTAGAGCCAACATTTTTGGGGGGCTAGAAGAGCCATTATTTTTTGGGGGGGCTAGAAGCCGAATAATTATTTTGGGTTCTTCTAACACTCGCTAAGCTTCTGCTATAGCCCTGTCCGCACTGGACTTTTTTTTTTCCGGGGATTTAACCGAGCCGATGGGTCAATGAAAAATGGGCAAATATTACCGGTGTCCGCACCAGCGGCGTAGCTAGGATTTTTTCAGCAGGGGGGCACTGGGGGGGCCTTGGAATTTTGTGGGGGGGCACCCGGAATTTTTTCAAAACTGGAGATTTGCAAAATATGAGAAATGCAGAGGGGAGGGGGGGGGGGGGTGCGGATCTAGCTGGCATGGGGCAACCTTTTCTTCAAGCAAAAAAAAGAAAAAAAGAAACAGAAAACAAATTAATAAAAGGGAAACAGAAAGACTCCAAAAGAGCTGAAAAAGAGGGGGAAGACAAAATTAGCTAGCTTTGATCGTCCTGAGACGCATCCATCGCTATTGAATTGGTGCATTTATTTCCACGCTCCCTGGAAAATCATGGATAAGCGCGAAGGCCTTGCGGCCGGGGGTCCCAGGGCCCGGTTAAGGGCCCTGGAAGCTCAGGGGTTCTAGATATTCCCTGGTGCAATCTGAGCCTTATTTTGGAAGCAATTGTTCGATAAATTTATTCATTTATTTATATTATTACTTCATTA